>WURT03088513.1:0-12800 GCA_009936505.3 Holothuria glaberrima | reverse complement strand
TATTATCATTTGGATGACAGGTAAGAAGCATTATGCCTTTGCCCAATTTTATATAATTGATCCAGAACTTCCAGGTATCTGCCAGACTTAGATACCCTTTTGTAGAGCACAATGAAGGAAAGGAAAATCTTCGTTATAGTCCAAGAATATTTCTGTTGACTCCACGCACGTATTTTTGCGAAAAAAATTTGTTCAAATAAAAGATAGTAAGAAGAAAAAAAAAGGAGGGTCTTCAGGAGGTTTGTTGACGACGGATTTTTCTCTAAGACAACTTTCTCTCTTCTTTCACCTAACCAGAAATTAGAATTCACTATAAATTATCGATATTCCCAGCCATATATGAGCAGCTCAAAAAATATCCCGAACATAGCACCATTTTGCATCCTTAAATGAATAAAAATTTCTCAAAGGGGAGGGGAACCCCCTCCCCGTAGACCCCTCGCCCAGGACGGCCCTTTACGTCGTGACAAAGGAAGGATCCCTACTGCTGCTGAATTCGCCAATATTTTTTCCGTTCCACCGCGCCTAATGTGAGCAGCTCAAAAAATGTTCTAAAGATAGCACCATTTTGCATCTAACCAACCTTACATTAACAAAAATTTCTAAAAGGAGAGGGAACACCCCTCCCCTTAGACCCGTCCCCCAGGACGGCACCTCTTTGTAGTGACAAAAAGAGGATCCCCACTGATGTATACAAAAAACGCAGGGTGCGTAAAAAAGTGGACTACACACGCTGCCGCTCAGTTGGAAAAAACATCCAGCCAGTCGGAATTTGGGACCTTCACACCCCCCTAAACATATGACCCTAGCTACGGCCCTGGCTACACTTTGCAAAGTTATCAACTTTTTGAACGTTTAATTCACTCTTCAGAGGAACAGTTGTACCTCCATTCCCGAATCTTCATCCGGGAATAAGTGAAGTGAGCACTGTAAGAGACCGACCTTTACATGTGTAAGTGCATTTCTGTTAAACGCTATTTAGCCTTCCACGAAAAAGCTGCCGTTATCAGGTAACCATTAGACGTACAAGGATTCTACACCCGATTTATGTCTCAAGAAATGGTCGGCAGGTTATATGTTACATACCAGGTTTTTAGTGATATAAAAACTCCCTGGTATCAAAGAGTTGTAATTAGAATAGCAACAAAAAGTAGAATTATTGCAACGCCATTAGAATGGCCATTCCCTGGTAATATACTGGTCATATTTTGCAGCATTTTACGTGAAATATCAGAAAAGTGATATCAGCAGGATAATCGATTGGCACCGTAGTTTAAAAGATTATTACCATTTACTTTTCAAGTGATTCTGTGTTTGCAGGCGGGAGTCGCGGGCCTGAATTAAATGGTCTCGCGGGCCTCACACGGCCCGCTGGCCGGAGGTTCTCCACCCCTGCTGGTACGTAATCATGGATTAAAAGATATTAGTGGAGTTCAGGCAGTGAGGGTGGGATAGTTTAGTCCGAACTGTTTAAGCTAGCATATCACATAAAAAAACTATGTCCTTGGAGTATACACAGATTTTTTTCTTTATTCCTAAAATTCTTTTAATCTTCATGTTGTATCTCCAGGGAGTTGTCAAATAGCAACTCTCTGGTATCTCACAGTCTCACCGTTGTAACGGCAGGCTTTTCGTAGTCGTGGGTCTCGTTGACTTTAGCATTGTCTAAATTTTTTGGCGAATGTTTGGCTAGGCCCTTCATGAATTCTCCGTTGAGTAGAATTTGTCTAGGTTACGTTCTTTTACAAGGCCAGGCGCGGATCCAGGGGCGCACCCGGTGCAAGCCCCCTTTTTCGATGACCAACGATGCCAAAAAAAGATCCTCGAAAATCCTGGCTCAGCCGGCCCAGCCCCCCTATCGGGCAAATCCTGGTGCCATCCCTGTGTGTGCGCCCCCCTCTTTCTTAAAATCCTGGATCCGCGCCTGAAGGTCTAGCAAGTAGGAGTACCAGTGCAGGAACAGCTCGGTAAGATCTCTCTGTGAATACGTTAGTGGCTCTGGGTAAATTGAATTTAGCCATCTGTAGTCTCAGAATTTCTCAGCTGCATGTTCTCTCTGGTGAATAAAATCTATCTCTCCGGTGGATATGACGTCTGGTTTTGTGAAAATCTATCTGTCGTTCACGATGTCTTCAGTACGACTGTTAGCTTTTATAAAACCAGTGAAATCGTTATAGTATCTTCTCAGTTCAAAAGAAAATTCTAGCCCCTTCATGCGCACTATGTCTTGAAGAAAAGAGAGTCAAGTTCTAGACTGAATTGATTCACCACAAAATAGCTTTTCGCAGAAATCACTTGCTTTAATTTATAAACATCGAGGCAGTCTTTAGAAAGTAATGGAGACTTTGCGAAGGTTCTCGTTTGTTGAACTGCCTAACAGGATCGGAGTTAAACTCCTTGAAACCGGTTAGTGCCTCGTAACACTTCGCTTTTTTATCTTCTGTGTGTAGGGCATTTTTCAATTTTTTACATCAACTACCTAAAGAATTTCCCCTTTGATTATTTTTTTCATGGTTCACTGCTGGCCGTGCTGCTACAGAGGTGTTCTTAATTTTAAAGTGAGCGTTGTGGCTAATGAGTTGGTGGAATGAATATTAAAAAATCAGAGTAATAAGAAGTATTTCCAGCTACTATGTGCATTATGAGAGTCTGTTATAAAATAGAATTTAAAGTGTAAAAGAAAACACCACCTGCATATACACCTACTGGCTACTACAAAAGCATAATAAAGCATATACTCAACAAATGCGACCTGCGACGCTCGAGAATCCCTGGGTTAGTTCATTAGGGCGAGTTATTTTGGTCAATGGGTGTGTTTGCTAGGGTCGATTTGTCTGGCAATGCAATAAGTAAGGAAACAGTATACTCTCGTGACTTTCAGTGTGATCACCCAAATTTCATCAAAACTGCTGACTCCTTGCCCATTTTTGAACAAACAATCTTAACTGCAGAATGCGGTAACGTGCTACATAAAAAAAAAACCTTGTGCAAAACACATTGGCCTACAACGATTTAATTCTGGGATGCTGTTTCTCTGTGACTTCCTTCAACCTTGAAAAGAGCATTTTCACGGAAAATTTGATTCATAAAAAGGATTGTGTTATGTAATCCAGCATTGCTCGTAAATGTATGTTTATCATCATGAAGCGAGGATAATTTTTTCGAGTTATCCCATGTAGTTTGAGCCACGTGTTTCATTTTAAGGGAAATAGCATTCGAGCCAACCTTATCTTGAAACCAGCTGCTAAAATGTGTCGTGGATACACTATTTCCATAATACTCAAATACTGTTACTTCATAGGCGTAGGAGGCGGGGGCTGCAGCCCCCAACTAAATATTTTTGTGAAAATTCGGGCAATATGCTGAGAATTTTTCGAGCGTCTGCTGAAAGAAAAATAAAATGCAATGATGTAGCTAAAGGAAATCAATAGTTTAACAAAAATTCCTTGGCAATTTAAATAAAATTTTGATTTGAATTGCACCAGCACCTATATATTTGGTAATTTACCAGTGTATTTTTCAATGGTTAAACTTAAATTATTATTATCAGTGGTGTATTTAGGGGGACCATTTGGCCATACCCCCTCTCTGATGCCGATTGTTTTTTTTTTTTTTTTTTTTTACCTAAAAAACTTGATTTTTTTAAACAAAATTTTACTTCAAAGGTAGCTTATGTGACACCAGACTGCATGTAGGGATACCTAATTTTTCAAAAATTTTCAAAGGGGAGGAGAAAACCCCCTCCCCTTAGACCCTTCCCCACACCGACAATCACGCAACATAACAAATTCCCAAAAATGGTAACCAATGTAATTGGCATGTAATCATTGCGATGTAATAACCAATTCATGCCTATATTATATGTACATCTAAATGTTGAATGCGCGTGGCTATATTTTTCGGGCAATTCTTTACAGCCCCCTCCCCAAATCAACTTGGGCTCTTACGCTCATGTGCTTCTTAATTAACAAGGATATCAAATTCAAATTCAAATTCGGGTGACTGCATATGCCCTTTAAAGTTGACAGGAAAGATACAGAATTTCTTATTTCAAAGAGAAGCAAAGTCACTCTTCCCTGATTATTTGTTTCCGTGATATCGCTTCATTTTAATTTTAAATGTTTAAGGAAGATGTGGAATGACAATTAATTCCTGCATTATCGTCAGAGACTAGTAGCCTACTGTCGTTTGTGTTTAAGGATGTGTGGCGAGTAACAGAGTGAGGGTCATTGAAGCAAACATTAGTTGTCGTGTTTATGAGTCCAGTCTAGAGGTGGCGGAAGGTGGGAGGGGCACGGATGCCATGTCCCCTGTGGAGGAAGACTGCCCTTTGCCTGAAAATTTTTTAGTTTCGTTGAGGAGTCTTACTGGGTATGATAATGTGTGCTACCCACTGCAACTGTGACCAGTCGTCCTGACAGTTTAAATGATTATGCTATGAAAGAGTGAACTAAAATTCTTCAGTGAAAGCGATAAACTTTCAAATTTTCTTAATTCAATAAAATTTTGCACTAGCGATCCATTAAGCAAACCATTGCTTTTTTCTGATGCTTTGGGGTTGCTGGTTCACTTGCCGGCCCCTCCTAAGACATTTTATTGTAGCCTATTGTGTCTTTCATTTTTTAATGCAATTATCCATTGCATAAAAGATTCTCATACTTTTCCTAGCCACGTATTCCTTCTCTTATGTTTTTTTTTTCTTTTTTTTTTTTTGATGGTCCGGGACAAGGGACACCTCAAGTTTTCTTTCCGGTGAAAAAAGATAGTTTTGGAAATTAGAGTTAAAGTATAATTTTGTAAAGAAGATCAAAGTTTGAAGGTAAAACGCAATAAATGTACTTTCCAACCAGGCGCGGATCCAGGTGGAAGCACCCGGCGCACGCCCCCTTTTTTCGGTGACCAATGATTTTTTGACCAACGATTTTTTTTTTTTTGGCCTGAGCAAATGAGCAAATAGATATGGAGAATATGCTTCCCAGATGCTGGAAAATCGCATCTAAGAGCATCATCTAGAATTCAAATTTTCTTGGGGAGGACCCCCAAATACCCCGCCGTGGCTTCGGCCCACCCGGTGTGTGCGCCCCCTTTCTCAAAATCCTGGATCCGCGCCTGCCAACATCAGTAAAATGTTGCTAACCGTAGTTCTAACTGAGACATGGCCATGGCCATAGTAAAAATGCCAGGGAACCAATTTTCATTGTATACTGCATTTTTGTAAGGTGTGGCCGCGCCTTTCGACAGCGAACTCCGTAGGTCTCCCAGGACAATTATTCTCAAATCTGATGGCTTTTGCGGCCCGCATTTGGACCAGCTGCATTGAAATCCTACGTCCCCTAGATGAAATTTGAAATGCTAATGAAATATGTTTGTATGATGATTGCAAGTGTGATGCGGATAGTGGCATTTGGTGAGGAGAGTGAACAGCGGAAAGGATCGCGAGGGTTTTGGAAATAGTAAGTAATTTACGCAAGCTATCCTAAAGGAAGTTTTAACGAGACAATTTTACAAAAGTTTCCTACGGACAACAGAAATAATAAGACACAGTATGCTCTCGTGACTTTCAGTGTGATCACCCAAATTTCATCAAAACTGCTGACTCCTTGCTCTCACATTTCAGCTCCCCCACTGTATTAGTAAGTTATAATTAAGGTTACCGTGTGCGCTAAGCGCACCGAGAAAAGTCTTTCCGCGGAATTTTAGTTTTGAGTCTGGCATCTTATTTTACTTTACCCGATTTCGAGATAATTTTGATACCAGTGTCCCATTCCGGGCTTCTTTCGAGTTCGGCCATTTGAAAATGTAGCATGATTACACAAATAATTTTTATACTGTTTTGAAAGTAATTTAGGCTAAAAACATCATTTTTGTGCACCGACAATCTTGATCTTGCTGCAATGTAACCGACAGTGTGTGACCATTTATGTTTGAAATTAAACTGTGTACCGATAACAGTATTTCCTTAAGTAACATTTATTTAAGGTTCATTCCAGGCTCATTCCAGGTTGAGTCTGAGTCCATTAAAGACGGACTCAAAGCCGCCAATTGAGACCGAGTCCGGAATTGATCGTTACAGTCTTCCTTGCCTTTACTTTAGCATTGGTTTTATTTCAAAAAATTGGAGGAAATTTCGTCTTGTGGAATAAGTATGTGTTTGTTAAACACTTGAACATATTTGTCTTAACTGGCAGTCTCGTGTTTGTATTACAATATAAGATGTTATAAAAAAGCAAGCCTCTGGTTACCTCAAATGACCTTCGATCCTCACCAAAAACGATAGGGTCTTTTCTTTTTATATGATAAATCTACCTATTAAGTATGAAAAGTATCCATCATTGCCATCTTGAAATATCGTGTTTATAGGTAATAAGCGTCACAAACACACACACACACACATACGTACACACCATCACACGCATATGCACATTCACTCGCCGGTGCGATTCCATAGATTCCAAGTTTCTCATTCGGAAGCCTAGGAATCAAAAAGTGAGAACAAACCTTCAAGCCTAGATCCCCATGGATATCAATAAATTAATGCTGCATTTAACCAAGTCTTCAAGTGTTTGATAGCGCAATTTCCCATAATGCACGGTCGACACATTGAACATCGTAAATGTATCTACTTGAATAGGTCGCTACTGAGGCCTCTTTCTTACCGGTACTATATAGACAAAAATTAATTTACCTTCATTGTTAGAAACCAGCATATTTCGCATTTTTGCTCACCACAGACTATCCCTTTAACCTAAGCTGAATTCTAATTAAAACATCAGCATGTTGCGAGCAGGGAGCAGTATGTGAAGTGGTGTCAATAATTAAACGGTGACCTAGCTTTGAAGTGATCTTCTTTTAAGATTCTACTTTTGTGAGTCTGTACTTGGTTTATTGTCTTATTATTCACATGAAACAGCTGTAATCATTAGTTATCATTTATATTATCCAACATTACATTTTTCCCGTTCACTCTGCCATCTGGCTAAATTTTGACAATTGGGTTAAAGAGGGGTGAGTCCAATTTGGATTTTTGGCCATTTTCAATTCTTTACAGCTGCCTCTATTAAATTTTATTTAAGTTTTTCGTATCTTTTTTTGTTTTCACAGATGTTCCTGTTCTCTGTGGAGTGTTGCCGCTATCAGTCTCAATCGTTATGTGATCATATGCCACAGAATGATCTACCCAAAGATTTACAACTTGAAAACGCTACCGTTTATGATCGCCGGATTGTGGATAATTTGCTTTCTGGTAGACTTGCCCAACCTGATCGGTTGGGGGCGCCATGGTTTTGACGAACGTCTCCAGATGTGTACATATGATTACACGTACCGGTTTAGCTACACCCTTTTCTTTATAGGCGTCGGCTTTGGTATACCTGTCTGTATTTCTGTGTACTGCTACCTGAGTATCTTACGTCAGACGCGGAGTTCCAACAAAGATCTCGTACAGAGTTCCGTAGGGACCACTCAATACAACAAGAGTGTCGTTGTCAAAAAACAGATGCATGCCGATCGCAGACTCTTGAAGTCCGTGCTGATAATTCTGATCGTTTTTATTGTAATGTGGACACCTCATGCCTTTATGGTTCTTGCAGACTTTAATGTTCGGTGGCCACGCATTTTCCATGTAATCGGCGTGGCCCTCGCTCACGCAAATAGCTCGATAAACAGTTTCATATACGCAGCATACAACAAGGATTTTCGAAAAGGGTACAAATTGTTCGCTAAAATGATATACTTTAAAGTCAGATATTGTTGCTCACAAAAGTCAGCGGCGGTCCACCCGCTCAGCGGGGGTACTGAGGTAACTCATACTGGGGCAGATTTAACCCAGATTATAACGGTAACCAAACAAGATCAGAAATCTTTGATTTAGACTTAATCGACGGCGTTATGCCAGGACCATAGCATGAGCTCGAGAGAACAGGAGGGCAGATGCCCCCTTTTTCAAACACAAATGGAAGTTTTCCTAATTGGGAAAAACTTATAAATGCTGAAAATGCCATGGTCCTGATTATGATTTTTATAACAAAGAATGTAATAACCTTTAATTAGAAGCTTAATTCAACGTGCGAAAAGGTGATTGGAAAAATGCATACCTCTCCTGGTAAACTCCCACCGGAAAAATCCTCAGGCAATCCCTCGGACAACTCCCACCTCTGACTGTCTGACAAATTTCCAGATTTCTCAAAGAGAAGAGTATCTTCCAGCAAACCCAACTAAAATATGACAAATTCACTACATGAAGTTAGTGAGTAAGATGAGGTTTTACGGCACAGTTTCTAACCAATTGGTTTAAGTCGGAATGGCCACGGCTTTTTTTCCAGTTGTGGCTCACTGACTTGTTTTCCCTCCTCCATTGCTTATGCTGAGCAACAAGCACAATGGCAGTAGGTTCCATTTATAAAGTCTTTTGGTATGACCCGGCCAGGAAGAGACTTGCCAATTTGGTACCCCCTCCTTAGACCACACCTCTCCCTTACACCCATTCAAACCATATACCATTTAATCACTCCAATGCTTTGTCAAAGATGACACTATTTTGCATTTTAGCGACTTAAAATAATAAAACTTTCTCTGCGAGTCGGGAGAGGTCGGTGCCATAACCACGGGCAGAAGTGGTTAAAAATGTAGAATCCGCCACAGGGGCCAACTGTTCTAATTATACAACTTGGCGTCCTTCTTGGAGTTATAAAATTGTCCGTCCATTAGAGATATCTACCACTCAGGCTATGTAGACCCACATACACTGGTAGCATGTCAACAAGGTGGCTATGACTCACTAATGCAGATCTTAGTTTTAGAAAAATTTGGGGCCTTAAAAGATAAGACAAGACAAGACAAGATCAGATCAGATCAGATAAAACGATTTCGTCCACAATCACGTGGAAATTTGTTGTCCTGCAGCAAAACATATAAAACTTTAAAAACGCTATAAAAATACAGTAAGAAGTACAAAATACGCAAAAATACAATTACAAAAGCAAAACAGAATAAAAAGCATTAAAAGTATAAAATCACCAGCTACTGGACAATCTTCAAGTTAAAAAGGGAGATAGAGTTAGGTACAAAGGCGAATCTGAACCTATTACGATTAGAACTGGGCATTATTACATTTTTTGCATTTAAATGTATTTTTAGTCTTTCTCACTGAATTTCGTTGTTTTTTAGTTCAAAAAACACCATGCCTTACTTCTTGCCTGTCTTAACGAAGCATTTCAGACAAAAAAATTAATTGTAATATGTAAAACAAGAACAAACTAAAATGATTTTGCAGGATGGAAATCTCATTTAATTTTCAGTGTGATTCTGGAGCAATTAGCAGATGAAGTTATTTGTTAACAAAGGAGAATTGACGCAAGCAGGAGTTATGTAACCACATTCACGACAATAAGAAGCATTTGTTTTCTTTGTCTCTCAACCATTTCTTTGAATCATATTACGATAGATTGACTCGTGAGTTTACCCTATAACGAGATGTGAAGTCAGAAAAATTCTGAAGTCCCATATGAATTCAAAGTAACACTATGGAAAATGAGATTGGTTTCAAGTTTGGAATAAGACAACCAGATAACAGTGTTTGTTAATGTGATGCTACGACGTCACTTCCACTTACTTGATGTTTACTTTGGGTTTACCCTCTACAATGTTATAAATTTAACTGCTCATATTGATTTTACTATAAAATGATCTGATGACTTCTTGTAGAGTCTCGCGTCCTTTTGGGGTAGTATAAGGTTTTCGTCTGCACTGGAAGATACTCCGCAGTACTTTTCTCAAAAAGTACTTTAAACTGCTAATCTCACTATACTATTGTACATGGGAACTGACTGCAAACTTTTAAAGAATACTTTTCCTTAGTTCCTCTTTAACATATCAAAAACAATTTCAGGCTCAAAACGATTTTACTTGAAGAAGAATTAAATTTGGTTTCGTCCAAGTACCGCCAAAGTATACATCAGCACTTTCACTAGCCTTTAACATTTTGGGTGTAATGTTACTTTGAGTAACTCTTATGTAACTGGTGTAGAGACCTTATGCACATGACATCAGAGAATAGAAAGTACGTCCTCTATAGGGGTAAGCGCGTATCATTGGGTGCGTTTTTGTCAACTGTTAGTGTTAGTTTTTGATTGACAGGTCTATTGTGACGTCACACGAACGACGCATTCGCCATGGTTATCATCTAACAGAACTAACAGCCTCAACTGGTTGTTAGTTCTGTTAGAACTAGGCCAGGCCTACTAACAGTCGACTAAAACGCACCCATTGCAACTTTCACAAACAAATGAAGACAGCGGATTTGTGTACAGGGGGATGGGCGCGTAAGTCTACTAGGCGCATCTGAAATCTACGTCGTGCGTGCATTGTGCTTCGTTTGGCCGCCAGAATGACTCCACGTGATGTCAATGCATAAGGTCTATAGTTTGCCATGTGTGTAACCATCATATTGCATGTTAGTTGTAAACATTCTTGTATTTTAATTCACAGACTATATTGAACTTATGATTTTATGACTTTACGTTATCAGTACTATCAAGGAGCTGGTGCGGGGCTGCGTACCAAAGCTACTCTTATTTTCACTTTCTATTTAAATCTATTCATAACAGTAAAAAGGTACAAGAGCATTTACGAAAAAATACAATATTGAAATGATATTGCTTAAATGTTAGTACATATATTTTAAATTTGTAAAGCAATTCTTATATTTTTTCCATTAAATGAACGAACCTATTAAATTCTATAGAGTTATCACACCTACTGTACGTTGTACCCTGTCAAAAATTAGGATTTCGTAGCTTTGTGTTTGATTCCGTATTGTTCGTACACCGCAATCTGATTGCAGTTGTCCAGGGCAGTTCTTTGTTTAGACTCGTAGGGGAAGAAAGCTGTTCTTTGCTGGAAGCTGAGAAGACTGAAAGATTTAAAAGGCCTTCTGGTGTATGGGTCTAAGGGAAAGAGGTTGTCCCTTTCCTTTGGGAGAACTTGGAACATTGAGCGTGAATTATCCGAGCGTGCAGTTTGATTCTACATTTTAGGTAGTATTTAAAGTACATTCACTGATCAAATTTGATAATAAATTGAAAAGAATGATATATTCCAGAGAGAGGGCAAATCAGGTTTTTCGTCTTTCAAAACAGGGGGAGAAAGCCAAATTTGTCCCCATTATTTTTGACAGGGACCTCCCCATCCCTCCCGCCACCTATGCTTTTACTTTCGGTATCGTAAGGTAGTCTGAGCGCTCATCATTAAGTCTTGTGTCATGTCGACGTAGCGATTTCTTGAGTTCATGTTTTTGCCGGGAGTTAGACATGGCCTTGAGCAGGCCCGTATGCAGCTTTTTCAGTGGGAAAATTCGACCATAAAAAGGGGAAATTAATATATAACAGTATCTAAACGGAGTGGAGTGTCATCAACAAAAAAACATGTAGCATACTAAGAAAATTTTGGTCAAAAATGCATCGTACTGAATGATGGGAACTTCAATTCCCCATGCCTGGTAAGTCGCTTCTAAACATTTCTTATTTTGAAATCCCGTGTGTTAGAAATCCCCTTCCTTAAAAAAGGTAAATAAAATCCCTATTGTAAGGAGCATCATTTATCATTTTGAATCTTTCACTTTACCAAAATGGACCACGCATTAACGTATTTTTCTCTCCCCACTCCCCCTTCACCCATATAGCCTGTTGTTAAATAGTTGTATTCATTTGTAAAAGATCGTTAGTAAGCAATGTTTTTAACACATGACTGACTTATATCCAGGGATGGTTTTTAAAGGGTTTTTGTAAGATGATTGATTATCTAAACTCCAGTAGACTCACCATACTCCTCCTTTACTATTCGTAGCGGACCTTGGATCTTACAGGAGAGGTTCGCCCGAACTCTCCCCGACCCCCAACCCTCCTCCCCCTCCTTCGAGATATGGGCCTGTAGAAGAGTCAGACTTTTCTTTAAAAGAGCAAGTAACACACCTGACTTGAAAAGAAAAAAATACTTTCAAAACCTTAAGAGCTCAGTTATTTGAAATCACCATCTGGAATACACCGCTTTTACTTCTTGAAGGGAAACACAAGTCAACATACTGCACACGCTACGACCATCTAATTGACCCATTTATTAACGTCTGCTAATGTTATCTACAGAGATTTGACCTTCCATCGGTTCGTAATTTACTTTAAGATACACAGGGAAATTCAATCAAATGTTTATAAGGGGCGAAATTAAGCCACAACAGCTTGCTACACCAGGTCAATAGGCTGCGCATGTTTTCCTATTGTTTATATTCCTCCTGCTACGAAACATGATCAAAGAATGATTCAAAGAGACTGTAATTAATGTATATAAGTGATAGACGTAACATTGCTTTTCACTAAAAAATAATAAAGTAATGGAGAAGTTTAAAAGTCAATCGCTGGAGACTCGTTTTTTTTCGCCAGAGTTTGCGTAATGCGTTTTGAGCTTTGGGATTTTTGTTTTGTTCTATATACTCATTATTTAAAAGTAACCGCGTGTTTGGTCTAGTGGTAGGGCATCCGCCTCGCCTCTCACGCGGGAGGCCAGGGTTCGATTCCCAGGTCGAGTCATACCAAAGACTTTAAATATGGAACCTTCTGCCGCTGTGCGTGATGCTCCGCATAAGCAATGGAGAAAGGGAAAACAAACCAGTGAGCCACAACTGGAAAAAGGCCGTGGCCAGCTCGACTTGAACCAATTGGTTGGAAACTGCGCCGTTAAACCCCATCTAACTAACTAACTAACTAACTAACTAACTAACTAACTAACTAACTAACTAACTAACTAACTAA
>WURT03088502.1:0-12800 GCA_009936505.3 Holothuria glaberrima | reverse complement strand
ATTTACAGTGCCCTAGATGCAAAATGGTGCAAGTTTTGACAAACTTTGAAGTAATTTTGTCCCTTTGGAAATTTTTTCACTATTTAAAGTGCCCTAGATGCAAAATGTTGCAATATTGACAAACTTTGAAGTAATTTCATCGTATTCAGTGCCATACTTTGGCAGCGTGTCATCAAAGGTGGGGCGAAACAAGGCTTTCGCCCCCACCATCGAGAGTGGAGGGGCGGTCGCCCCCTCTGCCCCCCTTTTCCTTCGCCTATGAGCGTGAAGGATGCAGGCTGTCTGAGGTGAGTTACAGAAGTGGCTAAGGAATGCGACTTGTGGTCGGACGGCGGAGGAAAATGTTCAACACCTAACTCTCTATTCCTGAAGTGCAGGAGTTCGCTCAACCTTCGAACCAATCTTGTTACGGAACTGGGTTGAAATAGGGGTGGCGCCAGGTGGGAAAATAGGCCTGGGGAGAGGCTACCCTACCTTCGTCTGGGGAGGCTGGTTCCAGGTCGGGGCAATTTCGTCAGAGAACCTTAATGGTTACGATAAGAACGTAATTTCCGACGGCGACCCACTAGCTTACCTGGTCTTGCTCTTAAGGAAGATAGATATCATTATTCAATAAATCCCCAAATATTCAAATTCTTCCAAGAATAACCCAAGATATCCAAGTTTTCTGCAAAAAATCCCAAATTTTGATCAATGAAAGGTTAACTCTTTTGGCTACGAAATGGTGGGTTAGGTATCCTTTTGCCAATTTCGTCCACCTTGTCGGACCTCAGGTTGCTGCCAACCCCACTATCGGGAGCTTTCTCCTCCCCTCCTCTGATGGGCAAATTCTGGTGTCGTCCTTTCATAAAAAAATTAAATACTGCCTTGTTGTTTCCATATCACACTGGATTATCATAAGAATCTGGTACGATTACGGTCTAATAGAACTAATATTTAGGTCAATACAAGGCTGCCGTAGAAAATGGCAAGCCTTCCCGATCCAAAACTGTCACAAAAGACTAGCTAAACTGAGAGTTTTAGAACCTAATGTTACATCGCACAACTAACACATTACAGCGAGGCCTAACATGCTCAACAAACGTAATTTTCTTTCTGCAATACCTGGACATTGTGACAATATTTTACTTGGCCATGTTATTTAAAACTATTTAAATTTATAAGTGACATGAAAGAATAAAGTTTGATTTTAAATGATGTAGAATTAGTGTGTAGAAATATAACAATTTTACAGAGAAAACGAAACATCTACGGTGGCGCTTTGGTGTCATGGTTTAAGTTGTTCTGACGGTAAATGTCGATATCAGTATAAAGCGAGAAGGATGAAGGCTGCCTGAGTTGAGTTACAGGAGTGGCAAAGGAGTGCGACTAGGAGCCGGATGACGGCGGAGGATGTTTTTAAATAGTAAATAAAATTTGGCCTACTTGAGGAAAAATACTGAAATGCTGGAACTTTCATTTTCGAAATAATGATTTCAAGGCCCGAAAAACTGAGAAATCGCATATAAGGGTTGCTTTCTTCCCAAATTTCCACGGGGAGGTTCTCCGGACCCCCACCGTTGATGCGTTTTTATGCGTGGAGCTTCTCCTCTCGACGAATAAAGCATCTTCTTCCTACGAGGTACAACGATTGGATACAGCATCATTTACCGTGGCTAAAGATAAAATGGCCTATCATTACCTTTAATTATTAGCTTAACTCTTTTTAATTTTTAATTAACTTTTAATTTAACTTAAAGGGCATAAGCAGTCCCTGCAAACTTAACTGAAACAACAGCTAAATCTCACAAATGTCCTCTTCACTTCAAGTACCTTTCATGATCCGTTAGTACATAAACATTGCATATTCAAAGTAAATCAAGGAGTTAGGTATTCTTTCAAAACTCAGTACATGAAACATATTGTAACCTGATCCTCACAAGCCTTTCATGACGGCTACGCGCCAATGGTGGTTTCCCCAGTTGCTTTTCGTATAGGGAGAAGCCCTTAGAAACTTAGAACAAGAAAAAATTTCTGGAAGAGTAAAAGTTTCATCCCTCCCCTGAGGCAATATCCCCTCCAATTACACCCTACCAAAATAGAAAAAACTCACGAAATAAAGAGGATTCCTAGACGTATAATCAATTCAACGCTTTCCAAAGCTTTACCAAAGATAGAACCATTTTGCATCCAAGGCACCTCACAAAGAAAAAAATTCTCCAAGAGTATAGTGTCATTCATTTCCCCTAGACTGCTAGACGGCACCCTATATGCCCAGCAAAAAGAAGGAAGAATATTAAAAAATAATGACAATTTGTAATATTCTGTTCGAGGCTTTGCAAAAGCTATTACAATTTTGCACCTGAGCCAGGCCTTACATGTATCCCTCCCCTGTGCACCCTCCCCTGTGCACCCTCCCCTAGGATGGCACTCATGCACAGGTGAAAAAGAAAGGGTCCTTCCGGGTGTCAACTATTTGTAGGCACACCACTTGGTGATCAGCTTAGCTATTGTAATGAATTTCCCCCTAGAGATTTCGCTCATGTTACGGCCCTGTTCTGACGGTAAATTTCGATGTCATCATAAAGCGAGAAGGAGACTGTCTGAGGTGAGTTACAGAAGTATCAAAGGAGTGCGATTAGGAGCCGGATGACGGAGGAGAATATTTAATACCTAGCCCTCTATTCCCCAAGTGCAGGAGTTCGTTCAACTCCGGAACTCCTCTGGTTACGAGTCTGGGATAAAGTACGGGTGGTGAAAGAGGGGAGATGCCACCCCATCCTCGTCTGGGGAGGCCGGTTCCAGGTCGGGGCAATTTCGTCAGGGAACCTTAATGGATACGATAAGCTTGTAAGTCTAGACACAGACCCACTGTTCTTTGGTTTGCTCTTAATTAAGGAGGATAAATATCATTACTCAATAGATCCCCTTAATTCAATTCCTCCAAGAATAAACCACGATATCAAAATTTTCTGCAATAAAATCCCAAATTTTCTTCAAAGAAAGGTAAAATTTCCGTTCTGCGAAATGTTGTTCAATGATCCTTCCGTCAATTCGTCCTCCTTGTCGAGCCTGGGGTTGCTCCCACCCCCACTATCGGGAGCTTTATCCTCTCCCTCCCCCTGATGGGCAAATCCTGGTGTCTCCCTTGTTATAAAACATTAAATACTACCGTTTTGCATCCATATCACACTGGCTTATCATCTGATCATGAAAATCTGGTACGATTACGGTCTAATAGAACTAATATTTAGGTCAATACAAAGCTGCCGTAGAAAATGACAAGCCTTCACCGTCTCAAACTGTCGCAAAGAACTAGCTAAACTGAGACTTTTAGAACCTAATGTTACATCGCACAACTAAAACATCACAACGAGGCCTAACGTGCTCAACAGCCGTAATTTTCTTTCTTCAATACCTGAAATTTGTGGTCATATTTTACCTGACCACGATATTTAAACCTATTTAAATTTATAAGAGATATTAATTAAGAAGGTTTGATTTCAAATGATGCAGTATTAGTGTGTAGAAATATAACAATTTTATGGAAAAAACGAAAGATCTAAGGTGGCGCGTTCAAGGCATAAGTTAAGTTGTTCTGATGGTAAATGTCGATATCATCATAAGGGGAGAAGGACAGAGACTGTCTGAGGTGAGTTACAGGACTAGCAAAGTAGTGCGACTAGTTGCCGGTTAACGGAGTCTCAATGCAACCCCAAATATTCAAATTTCCTCCAAAAATAATCCAAGATATCCAAATTTTCTGCAAAAAAAAAAAATCCCAAATTTTCTTCAATGAAAGGTAAATTTTTTTGGCTGCGAATAGAGGGAGTTACCTATCCTTACCTCAATTCGTCCACCTTTTCGGGCCTCGGGTTGCTGCCCCCCCCCCGGCGAGAGCTTTCCCCTCCATCTCTCCAACCTTGTCGGGCCTCGGGTTGCTATCTACTCACGTTGAGAGCTATCTCCCCCTCCCCCACCCTGTTGGACAAATCCATGGTCTCTTTTATTATACAACACTAAATAAAGAAGAAACATTTCCCCACATTTTGAAAGGTAGCGGACATATGATGAGATGCGCTAATGCTATTATGATTACAGTAACCCGTCTGTTTCATAATTTATAAAAATCACAGTTTTTTCTTGAAATCGGTTTGAAATGGAATGGATAACTTTTGCAATGTAAAAGCAAGTAAAATGTAATAAAAATTGTTAAAATCATATTTGCGCCATGCTTCTGGCGATCTCATCGTAAATTATAGCGTCGATGTTACCTCATTTGAAAGCTTGAGAAGAATCTAAACCGCCATTAAAGGACTACTATCCGTCCATCTTCCCCATGATGGTGACAGCACCGCGTTGTCAAATATCACTTAGAAAACTGACAGATACGACAGTTGTTGCTGTTTCAATTCGGGACTTGGGAGACTGCTTATGCGTTTTAACAGGCACAATTGATTTGTCAAAAAATATTACTTAACAGCAAATATCTTTGAACTTAACAAATTTCAGACTGGTGTTTTCATGCATAATTTTGTTCATTATAAGTTGCCAAATGTTATAGTAATTTTAAGGTTTAAAATGCCCATTATAATGATTACGACACTAGGAAACTTAGTATCTGCTTGTCATTCCCTACATCAGAACGTGTCTCACCAAGTTCTATTTTAGGCAATGGGGAGTTTTTCTGCGGAATTCATTTCCGATAAGTGTTTCACTTTCCTTTGTTCTTTGACAGTTTAGTTTAAACAGCTTTTTCTTGACGTTCCATATATGACGTTTATAAAGGTTAATTTTATGATAAATGTTTTTTTGTTCTGCTGGTCATTTTCTGATCCTTTTTGCTCGATCTAAGTATTTTTGTTTCTATTTAGACTAGTAATAGTACTCGCACTTCCCCCTGGCCCCTTTCACCTTTAATAGTGCTAATATGTTTTCGAATATGCTGTGTTGTATAAAACAATGCTTTGAATTGTCAGTGCTTTGTGATGAAAAAAAACTTTAAATTTGAAACAATGTGTCATGCTTTCTTCTTTTACTCAACGTACAGTATCAGTGTCAGGGACAAACACACACACCGACAGCTCAGCAAGGTACTTTGTTGTTACCGGATCGAATGAAATATATTAATTCGTTGATTTTCACATTAAAGACAAAAAAAAACAAGTGTAGCAGTCGAAAGTGACCTACTTTTTAGAAAGATATCTGTGGAAATGTTGCACATGACTAATACTGAGGTTTGTTTTAATCTTTTGTATTGATGATGTTACGGGTGTGATGTTTCATTGCTGACGTCATCAAACTGTCGGTGAATGCAGTCATAAAGAAGATGGTAGACATTGCTATCACAAGGAGCAGATGGTATCTCCAGGGAGATTTGCTTTATCTTTTTTGTTTCCAAAACGTTAATTTGTTAATCATGAAAGGCTCGAGAATTTCATGCAAGTTAGTCGCCGACTGATCAAGAACTATGGGAGTGTGCTTATGACCATTATTCGGCTGTCTAATCGCGAAGGTCTGCAAAAACATGTTTCCCGACATAATGAGTATCGTATAAGAAGCATTCTGTCAGTAATGCAACTATGTTCTCGTAACCTGGTAACATGACATCATACTGGCTGCAGGCAATGCCACTGTTAGCTTAGTGGCAGACGTGTGAGCTATATTTGGAGTTACCAGGCTGCACGGCATATTTCTTGTTCAGTAATATTTGTTAGGGAAACCTTAAAGGAGGGGCTAAGCAAACAGAGTCCGCTTCGCGAGGTATGTTGGGAGTTGCCATTGAAATTAGTACTACTGCGGCTAAACACTTGTTCTTTCACTTACACATGAGAACCTGAACTTATCGAATGCCTTGCAGACTACGGCACTTCGTTCAGATATAAAGTCAACCATTACTCATGCAGAAATTTTCCTCGAAAGATGGGGGGGGGGGAAGATTCCGAACCAGCCAATCACCTCGAGGAATCTTCTTGCTCATGATTATTTTACCATCCTTTCTTGTTCAGCACCCACTCCTCACATGATATCATGCAAAATTTCAAGTGCCGAGCAGAGGCGTAGGCTGGGGGTGCGGGGGGGGGGTGCCGACGCACCTCCCCGCACCAGTCGGAGTTCCGCTCAAAATGAGACAAAAAGCTTCTCAAAAACATTAGGCGAAAAAAGAAGCTCAACCATGTTACTCCCTGACCGCCTTTCCCACCCAGCACACTAGTCTTGTGCCTGCAAGAGGATGCATACAAGTCGGCAACTATAAATTTATCTGACAGCTTTCGTATACGCAGCGACACGAATGCGTTATTCTTATACTGGGAGTGAATGTGCAGTAATGTATCTAAGTAAGAGGAATATCGCCCCATGGCATTGGGCGTTTTGTAAGGATTATGTACCCTTTAGCTGCGACGTTGCTGTAAGCTTTTTTGAATTTAAATGTCGATATGAACATATAAAAGTAAGGTTAGGTGGTGCACTATCTGAAGTCACATGCAGCGGCGCACCCAGGATTTTGGACTAGGGGGCTGAGAATTTTGGGAAGACTATCTAAGCCTAGCGCCACCATTAGATGACGCGGAGCGTGCCAGAAAATTTTGGGATAAAAATAGCCATTAGATCGCCGGAAATCGTCATTCCCAGGTTGCGCAAGTGTACCTTGATATGGAATTGTCAGTATTTTCTTGCACTTTGACTTACAGTCCCACTGTCAAATTTGGCAGTGAGCTTTTTTCATCGGGAAATATTTTCACGCTGAATACATGGACAATACGTAGACTAATATTAATAGTAGGCATTTGGAGGTTTCTTGTAAGTTTTAGCTATACAAAAATCGATCAAATATGTACATTCTCTGATTGTTAGTAAGTTCGTTACTTTCTAGAATCAGACATGAAATAGGTGGGAACTTCTCCAAATTGAGGACGAAAACAATGATACTATCAATTAGTGACGCCGGCACGGGGGGGGGGCATGGGAGCGCGTGCCCCCAATCGATTTATGAATAAAATTCTAAAGGCATTTAAGCTATAGATTTCTGTAGGGGTGGGGTAAGGTGTGTTTTCGACCGAGTGATGCATCTACTGTAATCTTTTTCTAAGTTAACGAATGGTTCTCAAACTATCAAAATGTTTGCAAATCCTTCGTAAACTTTTAAAATTTTCGCGCGCTCCACGCGCTTTAAGCCTTACTTCAATGTTGTTTTTATTATCAATAACTTCCGATAGCACTTTTCGGAGAAGCACAGCAGAAAAAAATTGAAAGCTGTTTACCAATTACCAGGTAAAGAACTGGCTTTTTAGGTGGCATGTAGGTTTGTCTCGATACAGAGCCTGAATGTAGGTTTTATCATGGGAATATTATTTAATGAAAAATTTCGGCGCGCTTCACGCGCATTCGTCACGGCTTACACTCCGCCTCACGACCATGTTTAAGTTAGTAGGGGGGCTTCAAGAAGTTTGTTGACAACGTATCGTTCTTTTAGACAACATAGTCTCTTTCACCTGACCAAATATTAGAATTCACTAAATTATGGACTTTTTCCAGCCATAAATAATCAGTTCCAAAAATATCCCAAAGATGGCACCTTTTTGCATCTAAGCAACCTTAAATCAACAAAAATTTCTCAAAGGGGAGGGGACTTCTCCCAGGACGGCACATTTATGTAGTGACAAAGGAAGGATGCCACTCTTGTAAGCAAACCCTAGAATGCATAAAAAGGGTGCAGTTTAGGCAGACTTAGGGAATGACTGAGGTGACATTGTTCTGCTGCCTATACCTACGCTTGTGCAGGCTTTTTTGAATTGAGTTTCACCTTCTCAAGTGTCGCACCCACCCAGACTCAGACCAGCCTACGAGACATTCTTACTTTATCTTTATCTCATGTCTTCTCCTTAATCCTAACCTTGATATCATGCATTATAATAATGTCTCGAGACTAGAATGTGATACATTTCAAAACAAAGTGTGAGGATTTGGTGCGTTCAGTGATATGTATAGATTCACTTCTTTATCTTGTCGTTCGCTTTTTCCAAGAAAGCCTCGTATAAGTCACATGATAAATTTTGACTGTTATAAGGCTATGGCAAATAGTGACAAAATGGAAACTTAAAAAGTGTTTGAACAAATATGATCGTAGTTTCATCAGTGTTCTCTCCATAATACCGCTTAGATACTAAGAAGGTCGTTTCGTGTCGTTTCTTCAGGTGTAGGAGAAATTGGAGTCTGTTATGAGGAGTATACCCCTTCCCCGGGGTCTTGACAAAAGTAGACAGATTTACCGATATCGCTTATTCTAATGCAGACGTCAAGCTATAACGTAAAGACCAACTTCGAAATATTAAACTTGAACGTGTTGTCTCAGGGAAGTTTTTTTTTGAAGAAATGTTAAAAAAGTCCAATGGTTTATCCCTGCTAAAACCATTGTTTATTTGTTACTTATCGATGCCACCATCAATGCATACTCGTTTGACGGTTTTTATCGAGTTACTGTCATTAATCGTTTCTATTATGACTGATTTTCATGATTTACATATACCGATAATAGTTCCTTTTCATCACCAACACCGTTTCAACATGGCGATGTTTTATAAAAAAAATATATTGAAAAAAGATAAAATTGCTGTTTCGATCAGTCGTTCGTAAATGTAACAATTTTATTGTACATATGGTATAGGCTAATATATTACAGAAACAGTATATGGTATAGCGACCAACTGTAGGGCGCCATCTACCATACACAGCAGCAAATGAATTATTATGATCATCCTTAATAGCTCCATGTTATAAATCAGAAAAAATACCGCTAAGTAACCAGGAATATACAAATTAACGTGTATAATGTATACCAGAATATGAGCTGAAAGAGGAAGCAGCTTTACCATAAGGCCTACATGCTACCACAAAACATCTTTCGTCTTTTCCTCCATACCCTTTTAAAATGAAAATTTTGAGAACAAGATTCCTAGGGGAACTAATAAACAGTTCAATTCACATTGTAAGGGCTCGGGATAATACTTGCCTTCGGAAATACACTACGGTACTTGGATGTAAAGTTAGAATTTTCTTCAAATCCCCTCCCCCGGGGTCATTAATGCTTCTACTGCTTGGAATGATTTGTAAAAGCTAAACTTTTGAAAAAATGGATAGGTTTCGTTAGTTATTCTTTTTCCTGAAAGAAGTAGGTCTCACACGTTTATGAAATCAGACCATCTGGTGTCAGGGATTTCTGTACTTGTTACCTTTTACTTTCCTTTTGAGGTTCGAATGAGTATGCACATATCCTGAGAACATAAAAATTGAAAAAAAAAATGTCCCCAATGTAAAGTCGTTCGTTCCAAGTGCTTTGTAAAATTACGAATCTATATCTTGGGAGGTATAGAATCGTCCGGCTTAGATCGATTGCAATTTGTAATAACAGGTCATCCGTGTAGTTTTCATGCCCTGGATACGATATTAATGTTCTTTCTGATCTAAACATGTCCCATATTTAAACGGAGAAATCAGTTCCCCCAAGTTTATTTTCAAAAGTCTGCTAAATTTTACAGACCCCCTTTTATTTCGCTCACAAGTATCTTTCATAATGTTTCCGTATAAAAACATGGAAATATTGAAGGTAAACCAAGGAGTTATTCTGCATGAATTTAAGAAATAGGTAAAAAAAAAAATATTGTTACATTATTGATAGGAACAGTTCTTGAGTTAGGATGACGGGGACACTTAATCAAATTTTCCACCTATGTATGATGAGAGAAGTGTACGAGTCATATCCTATGCAGTCTGCAATCCTTTACACAATTTGAAACTGCAATCTGTCTCGTTCCCGCAGAAACACGCAGAAAGTACAATCAGCTACTTGAAAAAATTTTTTGCAAGAAATTACATAAATTTTATCTTCTTCAGCCTCATCGAATTTATGGATCTTTGTAGAAGTTTTCTTGAAACGAAACGAGGACTCTGCTATTTTAACGATGCACTCTAGCATTAAGCAATGGAACCTAGCTGTCATGAGAAATTATATAATTTAAATGTTTTACAAGTAGGCATGTATAGTCATGTCACTCTCGAACAAAAATACTAAAAATGACTTATTTCAACAAGTTGCATTGCATCATGCGAAGCACAAATGAACTCAGGTAATCAGAGGAAAACGGGTGACTCCATACGGTAAATTATGGCACAATAAAGTAGAGCACAGCAGAGTAGAGGAAAGCAGAGCAGAGTACAGAGCAGAGTAGAGTAGAGTAGAGTCGAGTAGAGTCGAGTAGAGTAGAGTAGAGTAGAGTAGAGTCGAGTCGAGTCGAGTCGAGTCGAGTCGAGTCGAGTCGAGTAGAGTAGAGTAGAGTAGAGTATTAAATTCCATAAAGGTAATTACAATTCTGCGGCAAGAGTAGTTAAAGTATAAAATGACAATGTACATGGGCAGCAAAGACAAAAGATGTAAAATAATAGATGCGAAGAGATAAACGACAAGAAATATTGTGAACGACATAAAAACATAAAAGGAAAGAAAGTAGTAATTATGACTAAGAACCACTCTCGTAAACACTAAACGAAATAAAAAAAGCCAAGAGGGGTAAAAAATTTGATATTTTTAATAAATGAATATTAGTATTTGATATTTCAGATATTTCAGTATTTGATATTTCACAAAGGTTCTATGTAGATAGAAATCGATCAAGAGTTTCATTTCAACTTTGGTAATTTTAGACTTAATACTTTAGGGCGAGATAGCTTCCAGGGGTGAATAGCTTCCAGGGGCAACATTGTTAGCGGGTGAGATATGATATAACATTTTAAGGCAATAGTAATTTTTGTTCTCAAAAATTCTCGGGGCAAAAATGTCTACTATAGAGAAGGCGCCTTTTTCCCTCTCCCTCGGCTACAGCCCTGACTTAAGAACCCCTTAAATTGGTACGATAAGCCTTCAGTTTCGCACTTTCCACTGAGCATGCGCACATCTAAAAATCTGGTGATAAACAACTACACTGCCTTACGTACAATGTATGTCATACATCCTTTTGTAGATCTAATAGGGGTGTACGAGCGATTTTTACCGGTAGTCTTGTGTCTTGAACAGCATGTACACCGTCTTCTTGTCTAAAAAATACATAAATCTCTCATAAATTGCGTGTATTTCGTATATTTTTGAGAGTCCAGAGAAGTCAAAGTTAATGTCAATTGTTGGGTTGGTCAGGTATCCAACGTGAAGTTGTAATCTGAATGTTATTTTTGTTCATTTAGAGTTGTCAAGTAACGGCTTAATCCTGCATGCTGCTCACGAGAACGCACCGCTTGTCAGTTTGCTATTACTTTCCAGCCGATGTGGGCAATTTTTTTAGAACTTTCGTCTTCCGTAGCCGGTGCTTCAGATATCAAACGTGTTTGATGTCTACATGAATGGCACTTTTCTCACTCTGTGCGCCGGATCTACACATTTAGCTTACGTCTTTTTCCTTTGTGCATATGTGCGCAACGGTAAAAAGATGGAAGCCAAAAGCGCAGATTAAGCGCACACACAATAGAAATGAACTACCCCCGTCAGAAAACTTCACACATGTTGGATATTGAGCCTCTGCCTTAAAAGGTAAAAAATGTTTCAGAAACCTCTCGCATACGTGAAAGTTTAACCTAGCAAAATTACGGTAGGCCTACATGTGAAACGTTTTGCTGGGCTACTTTCCTTGGTTTGCGTCGGGCTGCATAATTATTGCAAGTATAGTAAAATAAAATCAGGCATAGGTATCTGTTTTTTTTTTCACACGGGGGGAAGGTCTGAAAACTGTGTGGTCACTTTCAGCTTAAATACCTTCCAGGGGGCGAAAAAATTCTTCAGGGGGCCAAATGTTCAAAAATGAATTAAGTCAAAGGAAACTTGAAAACTTTCTAGGGGGCGAAAAAATTTCAAGGGGCGCGGGCTTCCCCCCTTGGCCCCTTTAGACAACGGGCCTTTATGCATCCTTGGAATCTAGAGATGAAAAAAATCTTCTTTGCAAGGATTTTAGAGTGACTTTCAGCATGATTTATTATATCTACGTATCAAACTGTTGTCAACAACATGTAATGAAATCAGTCGAAAAGTAAAAGATATTGATAGATTATATTAGACCTATAACAAAAATGCTTAGATAAATATGGGAAACTTACGATTTACTTAATGCTGAACAGTTTGTGATAAGAGTGCTAGCAAAAACGCTAAGTTTAAATATGTCTGCTTCGTAAAGTTTAAAATTATATCGTCAAGTTTCCATTGAAGAGTGATAGAACTCTGGCTTGTTGGTTAGGAGCACAGACATCCCATACGTATAGACAGAGGATCATGTGACCAATGGTTTCACCACCGTTTGTACAATTTAGGCTTACCAAGATGACCGCCGCGCTTCTATCGTTTACGTTATTTGATGATAAACCTACAATTTTTCAGAAAAAATATAAACATGAATAAAAGGAAAATATAATAGTCCTTCATTCTTGTTTATTGATTTCGACCAGCCCTTTTATTGTTTCGAAAATTTTTCTAAGTTTTAGCGTAAAACGTCGACACTGAACTACTTGAGCAAGTTCAAACTTTACACAGAAAACTTCGGACGCAGACATTTTAGTACGCCTTAAGCGCGGGTCACACTACAGCGATTTCGGATCGGATTACAGTCCGATTTTTAGTCCGAGTTTTAGTTAAAATCTTCTCCATCTCTGGCCGGAGGGAGCCAAAAATTTGCCACTCTGTGTAAATATATGATTTGTATCACATGACTTTGAAAAAGAAATGTATACTTATTATTTCGTGACGTCACATCGACGGACAGCTTTTATCGGACACGCGTAGTCCGATA
>WURT03088480.1:0-12800 GCA_009936505.3 Holothuria glaberrima | reverse complement strand
GTTTTCACCTCCTAAAAGAGAAAAGTTTTCTGCATTTTTTGAACTTACTGAATTTTGTCTCTGGACAATCCCTTTAATTTTCAGTCAAATTGGTTCTTCACACTCGTCACCTATTATTTCTTCTCGGGCGACTTGTCATCGATACCCTTTTTACAGATATTTCATATAACAACGTTGCTCTAGGTCTCCCCCCCCCCATCCACATAAATAGAATCTTGCAAGATACAGACTCAGACAGCCCCCACGTCAGAGTTAAAACAGCTTTCATTCTGCTAAAAATGAGTTTCCAAGCTAATAATAAAAACAAAGTACTTAAATGTTACATAAGTTTATGTGACAAACTGCATTGCTTTATCAAACACCTTTGTTTGATAGGCATGTGCGCTTTTACCTTTAAAAATTTCCTCAGCGAAAAGTACAAAAAGGAAAATGAAGAAGAGTTATCTAAAATAGCCTTTACCGGTATTTCTTATGACGATATTGGCTTGCTACCCTACCCTTGAAATGTTTGTTACGCCTTTTATTGAAAACAAAATTTGACAAAGAAAATTGTGTAACCCTTGTTCGTAAGTAATCTCTTCAACTTTTCACAAAATTGGTATAGAAACATTGTGAGTCATGCTCAACTTATAACTAACAAAATGAAACTTGATCTCATATTTTCACAATGGCTGCACTTCTTGCTCTCGCTTTCCTGTGGAATGTTTTGCCTACGTAGCAGGCTGTGCGGCCTGCATATTCCTTTCCCAGTCATAAAACGGCTGCGCAAACGGAGTCCGCTCTGCAGGATAGTAGAGAGGTAGCAACCACCGAGTTGCAACTCCCTAGCAGCAACACAGAAACGATTGCCATGAAACATCACAAACTAGAAGGACGCCCTCTTCCAGCTCTCTTCTTTTAGAATGACAAGATCATATGAATATCCGAATCTAAATGAAGAATAAACATAATTCATGTAATAATGTCAGAATGTGTGATCACACTGTTGAACCTCCCTAAGAATATTGCA
This sequence comes from Holothuria glaberrima, assembly GCA_009936505.3. NCBI lineage: Eukaryota > Metazoa > Echinodermata > Holothuroidea > Aspidochirotida > Holothuriidae > Holothuria > Holothuria glaberrima. The sequence continues at coordinate 11,791 of WURT03088480.1, read as the reverse complement.
CACTACTAGCACAAAATTATATCAAATAATCAATTTTGTCTCAGAGAATTTTGGGGTTTTATTGCCTCGGTTTGCTAATGTGTGACTAAAAGATTTAAATCTTTAGTCAAAATCCAAAGGTTAATCGTCGGACCTTACTAATGTTAAATCTTTAATTTTAGCCAAATGCAAATTTCTTTAGGTAGATTCGGCCATTTTGAAACAGTTTTACAGTTTCACAGCTCATTCAAATGACTTATGCATTTACTTTAAACATATATTTTTCAGTATTTAAACTTTAATCCTTGAAGATTTCAAAACAAAGCTTCTTATTACCAATAGATAAATGAACGCAAGATTTATATGAATTAAACACCACGAATTATTTCCTCATTTGCAGTACTACACACTAAAAGTCTCGATACCTTGTGAGTATTTAAAGTACCAATAAACTTCCAGGGTAACTAGTTTTACTTTACGATGAAGTACTCACTTTACTCGATCTAGTAGACAACAATTACACCTAGACGTGACCGTTGGACCGACTCGTGGCAGCGTCGCGTGCGTGAAGCAGGCAACCAGCCAGTCCGCGTCCATAGGTAAACATTGATTCAGCGCTTAGTTAAATAGTTTTCTCTAAACGAAGAGGTTTCTGTTTCGGTATAAAGTTCTGATGGTTGCTGGAAGCGTGAGGTGCACGGTACGTATCTGAGCAGTTTAAAAGTTGGCGGTTTTCAATTCTAGAATGCTAGTCGGATCAGTGGCGGAGCTTGACGGTTAGGTCAGGGGCGAGAATTATGTGTGGGAGCGTTTTGTCAGAGTCACCCAGTACCTCGACAGTATTTAAACGGAGCTCTACCATAGATTGGGGTGTATCGTACAGAAAATTTATGTGCCCTTCCCATGCAGCTGAGTGCGGTAAAAGCTGAAAAAAGTGGCTAGCAGTGGACAGAGGTTAGTCTGGAGAAGGGACGTCAGCCCCTGTATAGAAGCTTCGCCACTGAGTCGGATTTGGCAAAGGGAATAGTCGACAAGCAAGTTGCATATTAGTTCGCCAATAGAATCTTTGCCTTGTCACTTGAATATCCATCCGATGTAGTTTAAAGTACACCACAAAGGGTTATACCTTTCGTATGTGTCTTTAAATTTAGTAGTTGATTTGGTTTTTTGTTTTTTGTTTTTTGATATTTTTATTATTAGATGTGGGTCAGAGTCTTAACATTACACCTTTCCACAAAACTTTTAGTGATATCTTTCAATTTGATTTTGCAAAAATTGCACTTCTGCTTTCTTTCAATGCAATTATCACTTACGATGTTTTTTATTACACAAATTCTAAGAAAGATTTTCCGTAACAGTGCGTAACGAAGTCAGGACCTCGGTGTGAAAAGATTAAGGAATACTCACTTCTTGCAATATGCACATCGTAGCCTTTGCAAAAGTGACTATAGGTTGGGTTGCACTCACGCCCGGCGGATGGAGACGCTAAATGGCGGTCCCTAGATCAAGACTGGGAGCGATTAGTACACGTGCACCTGCCTCGAAACCTCTGGGCACAAGTCAAAAAGAGAAGGCCGATCTCGCAGGCGTTCATGCACTTTCACTCTGGTATAGGGTCTTTGATGAGTCCAGGTGGCTTCCTATTCCTGTTACGTGAAGCAGAGTACAAATTCCTTAGGTCTCCAACGGCAGGCCCGTGGGTGGGAGCGGGCGCTTGCCCTCTTGTTCAGCCCATGATGTCCTATTTGGGAAATCGATTTCCTAAGGCTATAACTAACAATCCTGGGCATGTCTCTTTTTAATATTGTGCCGCACATGTCAAAATTTAGGGGTACGGCTAATAGAGGGAGCACGGACCGTGGTCCTGGGGGTATCTTAGCCTGGTGGTCATCCCCTTGGCCCGCCACTTCTGTCGAGTTTTCAGCTCATTAACCCCAACCCAGCCTTAAAGCTATACTCTAATCGAAAAGATGAATCTCTTCTTTTTCTAAGATTCAAGATTTCTCTTCTTGGTAAGCCCGAGAACATCTCCTGACCTAAATTTAGCGTAAAATAAACGAAAAGTTACAAAGGGCCTGATAAATTACAGTCTGACAGTAGGCCCGACCCCTTAGGCCTAAACACGGCCTTGGGGCAGTTTCACGTCCAGGCAAAGTTGTGTTATTCTCTGGCCTCTCCCTCTAAAGGCTTGAAGCAACGCAGTTACGGTCACTCATTAAAGGCATATTCCAGTGGCATTTCACAAGGGTCTCATGTAAAAAGAGAAACAACTTCCAATTCATGTCATCCAAACCCCTTAGCAATACTCTATTCCTAAATCAAGCTATCTCATTTTAAAGATTGTTTATTTCTGTCAAAATATACCTCCAGTTCTCATCAAGGTCAGATAATGTATAGTGTAAAGTGGGCATATTGCCTGCGATCCCTTTTGTTTTTCTTTGTAATTTAATGTCCTGTTTATCCTTAATTTTTTTTTTTTTTTGCTGTTAGAATACTTGAACATCTTTCCATGCAGACCCAGCATAAAAACTGCAACATTTGTAGGGTATAGTGAACAAAGTTGTTAAATATTCCTTATTGCGGGGTTAATATCATAAAGAAATACAACGCTTTGTCTAATCAATGTGCTGCGATGACGTCACAGAATTCTCGTAATGCATTTTCTTGAAGAAAATATAGTTCTTAAAAAATTAGTATCTTCCAAACGCTACATGCTATTAAAATGAGGTTTTCACCTCCTGTAGCATAAAAATTTTACACATTTTTGAAGTCATTGAATTTAGTCCCTTTGAAACCCCTTTAAAGGAGTCCTTTTCCTTAAAATTTGTAATTATGTAACATCTTCCAACTGTAGGGTCGAATTTTCAGCCCCCAGTTTATTTTGTATCACTAAAGTTACTCTGGAGTATTGAAAGTTATTGGTCGTCACTTTATTGTGGAAGATGAAGCGAAAATTCAACAGATTTCAATACGAGGATATCATAAGTTTCATTTGCAAATTGAAGTTTTACTGTATGAAAAAATTTTGATTTGCTGTAATATGGTCAATAGTTTGATAAGCAATGGGACTGCATCATAACCACCTCGAATTTTGTCTGCCAAAGTGACGAACAGTCCCGCTGAAATGCATCAAGCAGTGAAGGAGACGTTTTTATTAAAAGTTCACAAATAAGTTTGATATTTGCGTCATTTTACAACTATACAGGTGTTATTTGATGAACACCTGCCCAGAAACTCCATCCTCTATGGAGTTATCTGCCTCAGAGATTTAATGCATAATTTTCACATTATGTATACACCACCAGGGGCGTATTTAGGGGGAGGCCATTGGGAACTCCCCTCCCCCTCCTCTTTGAAGCCGATTTTTTAGTACTTAAAATATGCAAATTTTTGAACGCAAACTTAACTTTAAAGGTAGCATGTACAGCACTAGACTGCATGTAAGGACAACTTATTTTCAAAAAAATCTTCAAAGGCGTGGGGGTGGCACATCCTACCCTTAAACCCCATCCCCCATGGCCGACGATCACAGAAGCCTTAAAGAGGGGTATAAAAGACTGGGAAAGTGTGCATAGCAAATAGTCCATTTTCATAGGGTGTCCATCGGTAGGGGGTTAAAGAGGGTTAAATCGCCTCCTAGCTCAGCACATTTTATCCATTCAGTACTCGCGGAATAATGGAAGAAATCAGGAAAATTTTTCCTGTGACTTTTGAAGAAAAGAGGAAGGATGGAAAGTAGTGCTTAAAGGGAAAATGCAGAAAATGCAGTCACCCCAATCAGAGTAAGTGTGCCACGTCACTGTAGTTCATGAATGGCCTATTTTGATCATGTGACAATATTTTTGTGAGTGAATTGTGAAATTCAAGGAGAATTTCCCCTTATTTTACCTATTGCTTGTAATAGTTACGTTGAAATAATCTTCAGAGGTGCTTGTAATGCAATAAGAGGAAATTTGCAAGCATTTGCAGATTTTTCAAAGCAAATTTTGGGGCGACTGCCAATTGCCTTTAAATGCTACAAGTGGATAATATTACTCCTATTTTCGGAACACTTGTTCATTCATATTGAGAACCCCTGACAACCTTTTACGTTTTGGAGGTGGATATTTTCAATTTAAGATCCAAATCAAAGTTAACTAGAACATTGTCAAACCAGACACCATTCCCACATTAAGCAATATTTCCATCGACCATATAAATACGAATACTAACTGCTCTAAGAATCACATTTTGCGGCCGGGTGTTTTCGAGGTTGCAAAGGTTATTCTCTTGGTTAACTTGTCAAAACTGTCCTAAGTTGCAATGTGCCACTAAAGTAGCTTGTAAGGGGGTCAGGAAGAAAAGTTACCCCTTCAATGACTTCAAATTTAAGATGGTATAGGATAAAATGTACAAAACAACTGTTTCATAGAGTTTAATCATCAAAAATACCATTTTATACGCTGAGAATGTTTTAAGGGGATCACCTGTGATAGCAACATGGAGGTTGGTACTTCATTCTTTCAAATTTGACCAAAGGAAGGCGTCACAATATGTAGTTGGGACCATCATCTCAAGCCCTCAGTACCATTTGTTCCCATTCTCAGTTTTCCCATCTAACTTAAGGATCTTCCTCTAATATATCAAGAAAATACAAAGAGTATAACATAGTGGTATAGATGCGATTTATCAATTTTATTAATCCGTTCCTAACCAGTCTTTTAAGCTCCAGATGAAATATAGAGGTCAAATGAAACCGGTAAAAACTGTCCATAGGTTTGTAGGAGGAGGACTTGTTTCGAGTGACATTGTCTAGGATCATAAAGGCTGGTTCATACTTCAGTTTAGCGCTTTATGAAAGTTCAACTCTGAGTTGTGTCTGTGATTGACCCGGATGAGCAAGGGATGACCATGTATGGTTTTTATAGCTTTGCAGCGCGTAAACATTTGGAAGTATGAACCCGCTTTTAAGGTTTGTAAAAAGAAGTTAGCCCTGATTTTAAGGGGGTATCGCAACTAAAACTATGGGAGCATATTCCCTGAATCTCGATTGGCTACGGGCCCATACTTGCACACCATTTCATCTTTTGTTCAACTCGGGGCATTGTTGTATATTTATGTTATCTTCTTTTCCATGGTGACAAAAAAGTTAAGATAAGTAACTATCAGCCATGTCCGATTTCTTTTCTCAGCTTGATTAGTAACGTATTAGGTTCGCTTTCGCATTTAGGTACATGGCCGAAACGGCTGGCACACGACAACAAAGCAAAACAAATGATGGTGTTTACCAAAAGTTTAACTTGAATAGCTCAAGAGCATTTTGCAAAGGAGTGTACAGTCTTTTACTCACTTAAAAATCTCACAGATCGTACAGTCCCTCACACGTAAACTTCACAATAAAATACGAATAAAAAACAACACTAAAAGTCGGCAGAGCTTCGGCCTAAGGACTTGGAAGAACAAAAGCCTACGAAACGCGGGAACTTGTCAACCTGTCTCCTTGTCGGGCGTTGTTGATATTGTGATAAAGTAAAGATGTCTCCACACTTATATTTGAATAAGATTTATGATTGTTTAATTTCAAGCCAGGAGTGGACTTTAGAAGGTTTCAAGTTGTTAGCTCTTTAGCAGCCCTCTCAATCATTTGCTTTAGTTTTCCCGTATCTTTATATGATAACGTTACTTGACTTATAGGTATACCAAGGGGAAATAGACTCATTGATTTGGACAGGAGATTACAACTAGCAGGCAGACGCCATTGAGTCAGAATGAAATCGTAATATGGCACGTGCCATCGCGACATAGTTTACCTCTTTAAGATAGAGCAACAATGAAATATATATCTCTATTGCTTACAGACAAAATCTGGTCCGCTATCGGAACCTTAGATTCTTGTAAGTGTGTAACACGTGTTGCTTACCGCGTCTCTGTTAAAGATAACGCGGTAAGCATACGGGGCAGTCAGAAGGTTTCAAAGACTGGGAATGAACCTTTAGTTTCTTGATTGGGGCATTCTCAAAGGTACTTGTTGGTCATTATAAGACCCGGCTAATGTAATTTTTGGGAGAAAAATCTTCAAAATTGGGGCCTCTATCTCCCGTTCCCCTCCCCCTTCTCCAGCTCCGACAGTCTCCTTTGAAAAATTCTCTCATTTGTAAAATGAGCGCTTGATTTAGGTTTCTACAAGGGAGGAATGCAGTCTTAGGCCTCTTGACATCACCATTTCGTGGAAGGTTTCAGTAATTGAATGAACTAATATGAATGAAATGATACAATAATTGATGCAAACAGGGACAATGGCCTAAAACCGGGGGGGGGGTCGGAGTAAGTAGGCTGTGGTGGGGTGGGGTGGGTAGGGCTGCCTCCCGACCTATGACCCCTAGTTACATGTCTGAAGTGCCTGTTTTCCAAGTAGGCTGTACTCCCAACGTAGGGTGTTTTAAAACCATTGATTCTGTTTGAAATTAGAGTCGAACTTGCAGTTACAGCACAAATCACAAGTGGTAAATCAAGATGAATTTGGAGCAAGTTTTCCTCAAATTTCAAAGTAACTAGAATATCTCCAATACTTGAACAAACTATGGACAAGAATTCAGGGATAAAGGGCACATTCCTGTAAATATGTCTGTGACTATGTGGTACATCACGTTCAGGTATATGTTAACCTTGTGAGTGCCATCGACCCCTGCGGCATTCAGGCTGATGACAGCAATGGGACCTATTCCAAGACAGAATGTAATTTTTGTGCATCTTTTTCATGTAAAATGACATTCGTTTCATTAATTGAACTGAAAATTCGCTTTTTAGGCATACTCCTTTACTCACAATTCTCGAGACCAACCGGATAGCACACCTGCTTAAATACTATGGCTACATATGCATGCATTAAAATAATCGAGGTGTCAGCTCACATAGAGGGTTTATTTTTTGATAGGGGACGTATTAATACCAGAATAAGGATCAATGATGCCCAGTAGGATCCGTTGGACAGGCAATGCTTGCTTCAAAAAACACTAGGGTCCATGGCTACCCACCACTGCCCCTCCTCCGATGCTGAAAACCCTGAGTAGTAAAAAATAACCAAATTTGACGAAAAAGACGTTTAAAATGTTTTCGTTTGTCCTTTTCAACAGACTTTGTTAACGTAATCATGCACGGAAAAAAGCACCCTGTATTGCGACCACATGACACGGAGAAAGAAAATCGAAGTAACCATAAAGATGGGTGAGTGTTCATACAAGGTATTTCACTAAAATTTGAAAAGTTCCCATTTGAATTTTTCAAGTGTTGTTTTCTTAAAAGTGACCAGGATAATGTAAGTTTCCTACTTCTTTTGTTAAAGATAATGAACATGTGAAAAATATGATGAAGATTTATAACTACCATCCAAACCCATCAAAAATTGCCAATTTAAAAACATTGACCGTATTGCAAAATTGTGTCTTGGGAGAGGGACTTACCAGATATTTCTGATGTTATCTGTTATTTACTCAACTTTTATATCCCAAAGAGTAGCTGACAATGTCACAAATGGAATGCTGTTAGCCTTTGGGTAAGGTGTCTATTTGAAAAACGGATACGGTGACTTCAACAGAGCACTCTCAGACTTACTCTTACTGCAAACTAATGAGCAAATAATTTATGTAGGATTAACAGAAGACATTTCCACATTATCTTTGTTACATTTTTCTAAACCAAAACGTCCACACTTGTGAAAGTTTTAAGAGTTACACCTTGGAAATGGCAGAAAAATAAAAATCTTTAATGTTAGGTGATATAGACTCTTCATTTTAAAGGTAGGAGTGTAATATTTTTGCTGCCCGTATCGATTTCTATAGCCTTTTTTGATTAAGTATGTTTTATTGGACAACTGCATAAAATGACAGATTTACAACCAATAACAAATTTTGATTCCTTCAATTTATATTTTCAAAATATTAGTTTACATATCATTCAAGTACATGTTGAACCCAAAGCTTCGTCCAGACATATGTTTATTAAAATTAATCACATGGAGTCATTAACTTCAATAAATTTCCCAACTAGTAACTCAGCACAATGTTTCGTAGCAATGACTTCATTTGAGTCATTGGAAATGACTAACACAAAATAATTTAGTGTCATGTTGGGAGTACACTTTATGACATGCCTTGCTCTCATGCGTTTTCAGTTAACATTCGCCTCGAAATTAACTTAAAAAGCTCAATTTGTCCGAAAATGCAAGCTACGAGGTATACGAAGCATTTAAGGATAGGTTCGGAAGTCAAAAGTCAAATCGGAAACTGAAGCTAATATACAAGGGTGGCGCCAAGTGAGGAAAGGGAGAACAATACCCACCCCCACCCCGTCTGGGAAGGCTGGCTCCCCGTTAAAAAAAAAAGATTTAACTCATTTTGTTCTCAGATAGGGAAGTTAAAAAAAAAAGCCAAAAAGAAAAAAAATCCACATTTCTTCAATAAAAAGCCAAATTTTTGAAATTTTATTTCAAGATAGGCCGAAACTTTTTCAAGGTTTCTTCAAAAAAAAAAAAAAAAAAATTTTGTCGCGCTTTGCGCCCCAAAGTTTTGACCCATGCGTGCTATCAGCAATTCGTCACCTTTCTCGGGGCTCTAGGAACCGCCCCTTCGTCTGGCAAATCCTGGCGTCACCCCTGCTAATATAGAAGATTTAAAACTGCTTGTTCAAACTGAGGGAACCGTCTCTAGTTTTTTTCTTAAAAATGTTTTTTTTTTTTTGCATGTGTGACGTAACCACACATACTCACTTTACGGCTGTGATGTAGTTTTGTCTGTCTTCATTCTATGCTTGGCTTTCTTGTTTGTTTATTTATTTGTTTGTTTTGCAAAAGAATATTTCATGTTAGTCTTCTAGTTTTTATCTGGTTGACTACCCTCAGCTTCTCTACTACCGGTATCTAACTAGCTGTTGCCATCCCGACATATATGAAAAAACATTGCAAAGGTTTAAATAAGACCTGATAAAAAGCATAAAGCTTGTGAAACATCACTTTAAAGTTCCTATGCACCGTTATAGTATGGGATAGGTACGGTAGCTCTGTTGTGATACACACAAATAAGATCTCTCAATAGCCAAATCAAATATAAAGATATATTTCTTGTGTAGGATCGGATTTCTGGCTCTTTGTTTCTCAGTCTTCACAAATCTGTGCCTTTGTTCGCCCTGTTTTAGAAATTCAAGAAAATAAGAAAACGTACTAAAATCGTTGTAGCTAAAACTACTTGTATTGAGTGATTACCATGTAAATTACTTCGTTGAATCAAACTAAAATGATCAGTTAAGTGTTATTTTACAGTGTGAACCCTTGTTGTCTTACCCTAAGGTTTAATAAATTCTCTAGGCACTAAAATCATTTTAATCTGAGGATTCTTTTCAGTCGACCAAGAACGGGACCACGCATATCATTCCCTTGATGTAGAGGTCTGAAGGTCGAGATCAGTTGATCAGTTAAGTTTGTTGTCCTAACGGGACGTAGCTCCTTTGGGGAGCAGAACTCCTTCGGGGGTAACTTTTGGTTTCTCCCTTTGGCTCTTCGCCAGAGAGTCGAGGGGACTTTGGAAAACGTATTTAACGATTCACAGTTAGCTATGAACTAATACTGCCTTACACGTAACATCGCAATTCCATACGAAACATCATTGTAACGATGCAACTGACAAGTTAAGGTTAAAATAATACTTGAAGTATTATTGTCTGACTCATTATTTATTCCTCATGTGCCATCGTCGAAAAGAAACACACTAAAACTTTTCTTCCAAAGAGTTCAGTTAAAAGTCTTGTTGCCTTTAGCAAAAAAGTGAGATCTGCTTTCGTCTTCATCATCTCCGTATCTCAGACTTTTAGCCAAAAGTTTGATCATCGGTGCTTCTGTTAGGTAGGACCGTAAAGTTGAGGTAATATTTTTTAACGGTCAGCAGAAAAATGAATTCGTTGGTTCCTTCGTTCCATACTTTATAAATAAAAAGACAAACATGGGTAGAAGATGTAAAACAGTAACAAAATTTAAAGACAAAATATCAGTTAAAACCAAGATTCCTTCATGATATTACCCTTAACGTTTATCTGTAATCCTCTCAGGGGATATCGACCTCAGCCCCTTCCCGTCCAGTGCCTCTTATCTGGACAATTATACTACCAATTACTTTCGAAATTTGAACCAGAGTTCATAAATTTTATTAAAAAGTGTAACATTTCGATATTAGTCACCGAAGTGCGTTCCCCATGACCTGTCAATAAATTGCCAATGACGTCACACCACAACACCGATCCACTACGGCGTCAGGGGCTAATGCACGATTTTTCTACGGAGGAAGTGGAAGATTTAGAAAGTTTAGATGAGATTTTGACACTAATTAGGACGTCAGCACCAGTTGGTGTGCGCAAAAATTCCTCTTGGATTGCCAGAAATGTTTCCCCTCCCCTTTGAAAAACTTTTGTACATTGGACAAGCTAAAAGTCTGAATGGACCCATCTTTGGTAACCTTTTAAAGCGATTATATGCCTAGCAGTTATCAACATTTGCTGAATGTTACCACTTTGGGCTGGGTGTATAGGGAAGGGGTGTCTATTGGTAGAGGTTTCTCGATATTAGAGAGTTCACGGTTACGTCACTGGTTGGCATTGGTTGGCATAGAGCATGCGCAATAACAAATGCGTGTATGTTCGGTGTTGCGCGTGTAAACGCTTGTGCGATTGCACGCAGAAAGAAGAGAATTGGAATCTACTTTGCATTGTGACGACAATGTAAGCGCGCCTTACAAACTCTTTTACAGACACGCAGTGACGTCTTTGTTTGTAAACAGTGAATGAGTCTATTAAAATGATAAGAAACCAAACGAAAAAGTTACAGCCTGCACTTATGTCAGCAGAGCAACTCTTATATGCACTTCCATCACGAATATCATCAGACATCTTGAGAGTTTACAATGATGACGATGATTGTGAAGAAGAAGCAAATGTGAAATTGTTTTGTACACTGAAGGTCATGGGGTAGCAACATCGCGCGCCGAAAATTTTAAACTTTTGAGATTTATCACAAGTGAATATGCGGAATATGGTATCCGTAACTTCAAGTTACATACCTCACGCACCTCTAGACCATTTGAACTTTTTGTCGCATTTTCAAATGAAGGTACAACCCCCATTTCTTCTTTGGGACCGTCAGTGGTGGGGTTCCAGGGGCGAAGCTCTTAAAAGCTCTGTGAATAATTAGAAATTGAGACACTTGCATGAAGCTTTTAACTGATCCCCGAAAAAAATCATGTTTGAAATCTTTTTTAACGAGTATTATATGCACTTTGAAAGCATGCACATCAAGCTACAATTGTATATATTACCGAAGAGCGCAGAAAAAAAATCATGTTTGAAATCCTTTTTATAAAGAGTACCGGTATTGTATGCACTTTAAAGCATACACAACACTCTACAATTGTATGTTGTGGTTTCATGATCCACCTTTGGTTTCCAGCGGTCTCTATTTAAGGAGGTCAGAGGTTTACCTCTAGTTATCGAAAAAGAAATTTCGTCAGAATAATTCCAGGTAGGATGGAAACCCCTATTTTCGTGCAGTTAGGCTAGCCCACGGACTTTAATACATGGACACAGGATCACGTGACCAAATCGGTCGCCACCGTTCGAACCGCAGTGCTACTACAATTTGCCCAATTTGACAATGAATCTGCAACATTTCGGACAAAACACAAACATCAATCGAAGAACAATGTCACAATCCTTCATTCCTTTTGCTGAATTTGACCTGAGCTTGCATTCTTTCTAAAATATTACAAGTTTCTTAGACAATCTGTCAATACTGTGC
>WURT03088458.1:0-12800 GCA_009936505.3 Holothuria glaberrima | reverse complement strand
TGGTTTTCAGAATTTTACCCCCTGTGACTGCAGATGACCTTTGACCACCAAAAAAATCGTTCTCAGTCTCACCATAACATATGAATTCTATCCAAGTTTCCTTCCTCAAGATATCATGTTTTAAACAAAGTTTTCAGGGTTTAACCCCTGTGACCCCAGATGACCTTTGACCTCCACCAAAAACAATAGGACTCTGTCTCACCAGAATGCATCTACATACTACGTATGATGTTCATCCAAGCTTCCTACCTCGAGATATTGTGTTAACAAGATTTGACCACCGGTGACCCCAGATGACTTTTGACCTCCACCAAAAACAATAGGGCTCTTCCTCTTATTACAATGCATCTACATACTAAGTATGACATCCAAGTTTCCTACCTTGACATATGGTGTTAACAAGGTTTTCAGGGTTTGATCCCCCAGGTGACCGCAGATGATCTTTGATCCCCACCAAAAATGATTGGGTTCTTCCTCTGACCATAACATATACTAAGTATGACATCCATCCGAGCTTCCTTCCTCAAGATATCACGTTTAAACTTAAAGCGAACACAAAGCATTATGGGAACCAGAATTTGGATGCTCCATTTTCATTTTGAATAGCTGCTGCTTACTAATCAGCCAAAATACCCTGAAAAATTATCAAGTTCAAATCCTGAATACTGCACTTTTACGCCAAGGGCCAAAAGGAAAATGTTTCAAAATAAAAATGTTAACAATCACTAATGTGATGATGCTGAAAAGAATATTAGCTACAGCTAGTGACCGGCTAGTATGACAAAATCTCAATACATGTTACGTATTGAGATAAAAAACAAAAACCCCTCCCGAACCCACCCACCAAAACCTACGTACCACCCATCCACTCCCCTCCAGTCTTGACAGACAGTTCTGGGCAGCATATTCCAAACAAATATTGACCTATATTTGAGGCTCCTTTTATGATCATTCTGATTGACTAAGACAGGATGGGGATTAGCTGATTGTCTGGTATAGTAGTATTGTACATGAATATTTACTGTGTAGAAGAAGGAAGAAAAAGAACTTGGTAAGTTATTCAAACAATGATATGTAAATATTTCTAAGCTCAGAGTAATGATGTCAGGTAAATGTAAAAGAAAAAAGAAAACAAATACAGTAAATTCAATGAGGAAAACAAACTACTGGTTGAGTGACTGGGTCCCGTGGTGCAGAGCAAGTCATACGTATGCCTGACAGCCCTTTTCTGAAGAATTACCAACTTAGTATAGATTTATTTGCACCTGACCAGACACATGGTAAGTATAAGATATCTATTGGTTCCCTCTCTTGAGATAGCTTCAATACAAGCTGTTTCCATGGTTTTCACCATTTTCTCTCCTTTGATTGGTTAAGTTAGTTTATGTCCTTTGTAAATTTTCAAAACATGCATGAGAGAGAGGGCACAATAACATATTTAAACAACAAGAAAGTCAATTTTAAATGTTCTCCATCCCAGAAATCCATCATGACCACTACCAACTAACTTTAACAGCAGTGCTTTAATAGAGGGTGCTGTTTCAGAAATCCAAGTTTAAAATCAGTTTCCAAGTTCTTCCTTACATGGGCTGTGCATGTTTCTTTTTCATGTCTTTCCTGTGAAATCAATTAAAGTCAATGAAGCATTTGATGATCACATGCATTGTTAACTGTTCAATTAATGCATTTAAACTACACTTGTTGGGGTGATTGCATGCTCAAAGGCATTGTTGTATAAGGGGGGATATGGTGGTAGGGGGACTTAGCCTGGAAAAAATTATGCTAGCCAAGAAACTTGTCTGAGCTTTTTCACACATCTGTCCAAGAACTGGGTCTCTCCCAAACTGTGGCGGGCTGCATCCTCCGGCACCTCTCCAGGCTTGTATGCAAATGCAGTTGTCCAAAGCCAAGTAAATAACTAATGAGGCTAATCCAAAGAACAGACATGGTCGTCCCCTATAACTTTGAATATAAATTTGACACTGTATAACAGGCAGCTTTATAACCTAACAATGTCCAGGCAATCATGATAAGGGGAAGGGGAGACAGTATGATTTGAATAACAGATATGTTGCAAAAATTTTCACCCCAAAATTTTGGTAATTTCAAAACAAGGGTGAATGCAATGTGCATTTTAAATAAGTACTTAACCCTCAATTTATTAACACTGTGTGATTTCCCAAAGAGAATACATAAATTTTCACTGGAGGAAGACCTAGCCAACAGCTGCAGTTTTATGCACTTCAGGGCTTGATTTTAACAGTCATTGACCCGTCGCCCATGACAATCAAAATTTGTGAAAGATAACCAAACAGTACAGGGTTGGTTGCCCATCGGACAACCAAAGTTCCTGCAAAGAAGAAAACAAATGGCTTCTAGGGTTACTGCAAAAGTCCTTTATGTGCAACTAAAATTTCTTTTGGACAACCAAAATAAAAGGCAGACAGTTTTTCTGATAGGCAACCATAAAATTTTCTTTAAATTGAGGCCTGCATTCAATGTGAACTTTCATTCTAATCAGCACACTTTACTCCCACCCTCAGGTAAGGGACTTGAATACAACAAAAGATCATATAAACATTGTTTCTGCAGCTTCTTTTGCTATTTAGGCCTATAAGATTGGTCAACTAAGCAATTATCTTGATCGTAAATCTAAGGAGCGTCGTGTTCATGCTTTTGTTACGTCACGTCTAGACTACTGCCAATAGTCTCCTATATGGTCTTCCATCAAGCCACATTTCAAAGTTACAACATATACAAAACTCTGTAGCCAGATTAGTTACTCGTTCCAAGAAGCATGAAAATATTACTCCGATCCTCTGAGAGTTTCACTGGCTACCATTACTTTATCATATTAATTATAAGATAGCCTACTTACCTTCAAATCATTATATGGCATGGCCCAAGATTATATCTCAAATCTCATTGCTAAATACACACCTGGTTGCTGTTTACGATCATCATCTGAAATTTTTCTGTCTCATCCTCCAATTTCTATGACTAAGTTTTATGTGGATAGATCTTTTAACGTCGAACGTCACTGCCCCAGATGTTTGGAACAGTCTACCTGCCAATGTGCATTCTTTAACTAATCTTAATCATTTTAACAAGAATGTGAAAACCTATTTTTTTAAATTGTTTAAACTGATCTCTGCTTTTGTATTTTATGCTGGACTTTTCCGTGTTTTCAGTTTTAGATTTTTTTTCTTTTCTTTAGTGTACTTTTTGTTGTTGTTTCTTTTGTTTTAATTTTTCATTGTACAGCGCTTTGAGTTTTATTGAAAAGCACTTTGTAAATAGCGTTATTATTATTAACGGCACTCCTGACACTGTTCTGTACTAGTCTGCAAGCAGTAGCGATCAGAAGCTTCTCAGTGCCTCATAGGTCTGTTGCAAGTTCTTTCATATGGCCATGTACTGAAGAAAAGCTTTCTTTGCTCTGCATGTGAGAGGTCCTTTACCACCTTTCGTTAGCTCCATACTCTCATATGTTGTTTTGCTTTTTGTGTTTCATTTTTCAAAGCTTGAAGCTCTACTGAGTGTTATACTGAAAATACATCAGACAGCAGTAGATACGGAAGCTAAGAGGTATGTACAGTGGTCTGGCAGAGAAAAGCTTTCATGACTCAAATGTTAAACAGTCTGGGGAAGAAATGTAATTAGCAATCCTCATTTTACCATCCTCTTGGAAACATTTCAGGATTCAGTTTTAATAGATTATGTGATAATACTTCTGTTAATGTCACTTCAAAATTCATATAAATGACAGCTCCTTGGTATCCTATATGTATCCTCCAAAATATCATGAAATTACAAATAAATCAAAATAGAAGTTGGACAATTGACTAACAGTATTCCCTTTTTTAGTTAGGATCATCTATCTACTACATGTACAGTACACTAGGTCTATTCAGCAGAGCCATGTTGTTCTTTATTGTTTGAATGCCAACAACAATGCCTTCGACTTGCTGTAAGTCTGTCAAAGCTTCAGTGGGTCATGCCTCATGGTCCTTGGCCTTACTGCACGGTGTGTCTACATAAGTACCACCAGAATGACACCTTTCAGAACAAAGGATCTTTCCTTTGTGTGTTTGATAACCCACAAATAATGACAACAATAACATTACTACTGAAGGCTGAGTTGTCAAGGTACACCACCCTTTGTGTGAATCAGCATTAGGGATGTATGGAACCATTCAAGGGTCACTTTATGACAATACAGGTCTACCCTACTGTAAGTAAAAGTGTGCTTCCAGAAGAGAACACTGATATCACAACAAGCCATACAATAATCAAGAGAATCATAAAATACCTGGTCTCATACATGTTATGTGACAAGGTGTGTAGCCAGGGCAAAGGGGGCAGCTGTCCTGTCCCCTTGAGCATATTCTTTGTATTTTTTAAAGGGAGAAGGCAGTCACCCCAAGTTTATTTTCAAAAATTTGCAAAATCTTACATATCTCCTCTTATTTCTCTCACAAGTATTTTTTGTAATGTTTCCTGATAAAATCATTGAATATTGAAGGTAAACCAAGGAGTTATTCTGCATAAATTTCAGAAATAAGTGACAAAAATATTGTCACATGATTGACCTGGGCCATTCCTGAACTGGTGTACCGGGTACACTAACTCAAAATTGGGGGAAGTCGGTTTCCCTCTAATGTTTTTTTTTTTTTTTAATGATTTATGTATGATATCACTAGCAACTCAAAACAGAAAATGTTTAAATGCTGAGCACAGCCTGGGAATTGCCATTTCCAGCAATCTGGGAGCTTTTTTTTTTTTTTGGGGGGGGGGGGGGATACTTCATGTAAGACTACCTAAAACTGAGGTGACTTGACAACTGAAGGGAGATGAATAGACTGTATAGCCTGAAATGAATAGGATTAGTAGGTGTCTATTCAATTTTGTTTGAGGTTGGCATACATGAAGTATACCATTTTCGGTTACTTTTCTTGTATGCTTCACACTAACCCATGCTGGCACTACGCTTAGATAGTTTGCCAACAAGCTTCACCCCCTCCTTGGCAAATTCCTGGCTACACACCTGTGTGTGATTGAGACTTTGAGTATGTCATACAGTCACAGGTGGAAATCCCAGGCCAGGGAGGATATGGGAGAGTAAGTGGGATATACACCTTCACATGTGGGAAATTCTCCCCACCCCCCCCTCCCACTTTTTCACACAAATCCCTGCTATTGCACACAATGAGCATAACAAAATCTAAGAGTATTCATGTGGGGAATGAGGGTTCTTTGGTTTTTAGGGTTTAGCTGTTAACAGTCATCCAATTGCTGACCAAAATTTGTGATGGAAATCAAATATAACAGGCCAGGTATCCGACAGATCAACAAAAATATTTCATGAAAGAAAGCAGATGGCATCCAAGACAACTTAAAGATATAGACAACTAAATTTTCTTTTAGTCAACCAAAAAAAGGTAGACAGGTTCTCGTGCACAACCATATAATTTTCTTAGTAATATGAAGGCCTGATTTCCAGTCTCCTACCACAGCTAAGAATAGTAGGAGAGATTCTTGGTCGAAAATCGAATAAGACATTTCTATGGCTGCCTGAAATTGATTCAAAGTGTCTGCTTGCAGAATTTAGGGAGTATAAACAAATTTGCATTGATTCTCTACCCCTTCAAATTTTCCTTGAAAAAATGCATTATAGAGTCTGGCCTGACACCAGCAATGTCAAGCCATATCTTCTGATTTTTTATGCCAAAAACAATTTTTTCAAGTAGGTATTGTACCATGTCAGTACACTAGCCATATTTTTTACGTGCAAGTACGTACGTTTTTGAAATTTATTTAATTAGCCTATCTCATACTGTAGGATGTCTCCTGAGTGAATCTGCATTTATTGACACTCAAAACTCAGTGACCCAGGTAAGGTCAGTAAGCTGAAAAAAGAGCACCTTGATTTCCAAAAACCACAAACAAGAATACAAGCTGGACTTAAATTGCTGACCATCACATTTTTCCACTACCTTCATATCCAAGCACCTACTACTACTATTATAATACTGTAATAAACAACAACAACCACAACCTTAAACTGTTGGATCCCATATGCCACTGGTTTAAAAAATTTTATGTCTTGATAAATGAAAAGAAAAGGAAATGATAACTGGAGAAGCCACTTGCATAATCTTTTTAAGTTTTAAATAAAATGGCATTAAATTTCAAACCTGTTTTGAAAAGAAATTCATAAGTTCTAACTGGACCTGACGTATCACTTTTGTTATCATTAAAGAGTAAAATCCTTTTGTAATTAACAAGATATGTAAACCACTTCACACCAGCTGAATGTTGTAGCTTGTGACACAATGAATAGCAGATTCTATGGGTTATGTCACTTGTTACAAAATGGCTGGCTAAAGAACCTTTCCTACAGTAACTTACCAAGATGAAAACAGCCTTTCTTCAGTGAAACTGAGTAAATAAATGCTTTATAGAAAAGCAGAAATGTATCACTTAAAGTCACTTGTCAAGGGAATATCAAAATTCTTCAAAAATTGCCACCATTTTGCAAGTACTATAGGTATCATTAGAATTCTCCCCCCTCCCAACCTATATCTTCCCTCTAACAACATGTATAAAAATGGACACATCAGTAAGTGTTCAGTCCTTCCTTGTCCCACCCTGTAATGTGAGAAACCTTCCATTCCTTACTATTACTGCTATTAGTATAGACTTTAGTGACATGGTGCATGGTGAAAAAATACACAAAAACACAGCACATATGCAAAATGTTATGTAGTTTCAAAGGTTTCCTGGAAGACTTTATATCAAGCTGAGAGTAAATATTTAGGGCAAGTCCAAACAAGGTTAATGGCACACCCATGCTTTGTGGCACACCAAAAACTTACAGTAGAATGGTTTGTTGCACCAAGGCTTGACTAGTACATGAGGTGTAGAGAGGTGTAGTAATTAGAGAGAGTAAACAAGTTTGAACTTAAAGAACATTGCCTTGAAGTCTTTGAAAGTGTGATTGATATTGGCTTGTGAAATTGCAGATGTAAAGGAAAGATTCCATGCTAGGCAGAAGAGGTGCCTACAAGTATGTGTAACCTAAATATGCTATAAGTTGAGAATTGGTGTCAAAATGAAAATTTCTGTACTTCCTGACTGTGTTTGAACAGTTGATGAACAGTACAGTATGTCAACTTGTAAGTGTCACATGGTACCAATGATATGGTACCCACAGTGAATAGTGTCATTGCAACTGCTAATTGGGTACTGTATATCAATGACGCTCCATGCAGGTTCACATTTACAGTATGTGTGACAACAACAGTGTACTGAAATAAATGTCAATCAAACAGAAATGAATGAATTAGAATAATGAAGCTTTGTTTCCTTGACAAAGGAGGTTAGTATGTCACCTAACTTGACAGTATAAAGCCCTGGCAATAACTTTTCATGACTCAACTCAACCTTTAAACAGAAAATGCAGTCACACCAATTTAGATTAGTGTAGTATATTAGTCTCCCGTATTTCATAAACACTGGCTCTTGAGAATCATATGACAATATTTTTCTCACGGAATTGTGAAATTTAACAGGAGTAACTCCTCGGTTTAACTTGAATATGCAATATTAAAGTCTTGGAATATCATGAAAGACGTACCAGGAAGAGAACTAAAAACAAATTTGTTAAATTTAGCATTGTTTCAAAGTAGGTTTGGGTAACTGCTTATGCCCTTTTTTAAGAGCAATTTGAATATCTTCTACAGCAAAAGACTAGGGGGCCTATATTTTAGAATGAGGGCTTTTAAAAACTGTGTTCAAATGTAACGAATACATAAAACTTAACATGGATGCAACTAATGCTTATGCTAAGATGTATCCATGCTAACAGTTAGTAGAGTCTAATTTTGAGTAACTAATTCGTGGTCGACCCTGTCACTAATAGTAATGTGTCTTCTGTTTCTTGTCAGCCTCAAAACACTTGTCATAAAGATTTTGTGTTTTGTTTCTAGTTTTCTGATTTTTTATTGTATGTTTTTAACCTTTTTTTCTTCTTTATAAATGCTTACAGTCAAAACAGCTTGCACCCCCTTGTATACACAAGCTGGCTTTAAATGAACATTTTCTTGTGTTTACATGTGAAAAGAAATTTATACAAATTTATTTTACACTGAAAATGAAAGCTAATTTAGATATGGATCAGACTGAAATCATGACTGACACATAATGGTCATCCACTTGTTACTACCAAAAGTTTAAATTTAAAATTCCCAAATACATCCCTCAAGCAAAGAAACAATAATATGCATTGTCTATCTCACATTACTTGAGGAGGACTACTCTGCAATTTGTATAGGTTGTCAATCTGTAAGGTGTTTACAATATTGTCAGTAATCAAAAAGTCCAAAAAATAATACATGGGACAGTACCTGCCATCTGGTGCATAGTCAGATGACTCTCCTACTGAAAATTTAACTTACGTCAGGAAGAGGACAAAGTGTCTTAAACGGGCTTATTGAGTTGGTTCACAAAATTCATGATTTTTTTCACAACTGTTGAGATTCACTCACATCTTGATGGTAAATGATCAAACTAAGAGATTCTGTCCATCTGACTCACAACTGAAATGGTAATGCTAGGGTCATTAATGATTAAAATCACATATTTCAAATTTGTGACCAGACACTTTTTACCATTATGTAGCAATCATATACAATCCCTTTCCACAAAAACTATAGTTTCTCACATTTTTGGTGACTATAGGAAGTGAAACATGAGTAATGAGTCTCATTAGAAGCATTGTCATGCAATGGTTTCCTTCAGACTCGTCACAAAAATAGTAGATGTCAACTCAATGAGCCGTTTTAAATTTTTACATTCTAAACAGGGCTCGTGATAGCCGGTATCGCATTGCAGTTTGCGAAACAAGAGCAGTACTCTTGCAATCCAATTTCTTACAATGGATTGTGTGTTTGAGATGCAAATATTTTACAACATTGAAGGTTTTACTTTTTAATGTGTACAAACCACCAGTGTTTGAAAAACTGCTACACAATATTGACAAAATGCTATGCAAAATTGCAATTTGCATAGCAAGTTTTGCTATACAATTTCTATTTCTTAGCGTGAGCCCTGATTCATATCTAAAATGCATTATTTTGGACACACACATTCTGACAAAAGCCATACATACCATTTTTATCAAGTTGTGAACTTGTAGTCAAAACTATTAAACTTTTAATTATAAACTTACAGAATGCCATCAATTTGTGATTTATCATGGTAAATTGCCTAGATGCAGTGTGCAGAAGCTCTGGGTTCCTGGTTTTGGGCCTACTGTGCTGTAAAATATACTTCATGGACATAAAGATCTTATTGTGTTTACGAAAGATCATCAAGATGCGAGTCAAACTCAACAGGTGTGTACAAAATCATGGATTTTGTGAATCAACCCAGTAAGCCTCTTTATGATCACTTGCTGCCCTCCAGAATTTGAACATGTACCATATCACAATTTAAAGTCTTCTGATAAGCAGTGCTGATAAGACTGACAAGATTCTTCTCAGTGTTCTTTCACACAGTAAAACAGGGCAAAAAGAAAAGCATAATAGAACCCAGGATTATCTCTGATTTAATTGGGCCGAGTCCTTTAAGCACAGGCTGTATAACTACAGATTACAAAACAAATAGTAAAACAGAATACAATCACTACAGCAAGACCATAACTTTGTGCTCATTAGGTGAACTGAAAATAATTGCAACTGTTTTTAAG
Organism: Holothuria glaberrima; assembly: GCA_009936505.3. Taxonomy (NCBI): domain Eukaryota; kingdom Metazoa; phylum Echinodermata; class Holothuroidea; order Aspidochirotida; family Holothuriidae; genus Holothuria; species Holothuria glaberrima. The sequence continues at coordinate 3,049 of WURT03088458.1, read as the reverse complement.
ACTACAACAATGGTCTAAAAACTTCCTTCTCACACCACAGTAACTGTACTCTGTAGAGCATGCTCTGTTTTATGTGAACACAACCCTTTCAACTACAATTATTGACACTTTGATTGATCAATCAAACTTCAAGGAATTCTTTTTTACTGCATAAATTTGGAAATGAAAGTTCCCACAGGAGTGGAAAGCACTTCCTCAATGAAGTGTGATTATGGGCCCTCCCTAGGATCCCTAGTGGTCAAGAGGCAATGCTCCCTTGCAGAGGCATATTAGGTGGGGGTCTGGGGATGGCAGCCCCCTGGGTAAAAATGTCTGTACCATCCAGGGTAAAAACAAAAATTTTCATGGCAAAAGTCATAACACAATTGTTAGCCAACTAGGCAAAGTTGATGGGTAAACACCTTCTAAATGTAAATGATACTTACTACAGCGCACTCAACAACCAAAGGTTTTCTGACCTACGGCGGAGATTAAAGTTCTAGTCCACAAACAGGTGTCAACCTACTTGGTTACTTGGGTTCCTCATCAACACTTCAATAACTGATTTTCGGTTTCTGACATTTATTAGAACATACCTGAAGAGAGGTGCATTGACTCAACCAATAGAAATTAATCGTTTACATTACTGGCTAATAGAAATGGCGATCTCTCTTCAAATATGGCAGACTGCTCACCTTAGTATGCAAGACATTGTAGCATGGAAAGTTGAAAGGTGTTTAAAAGGGAGAATATTCACCAGCTCGTAATTAACATAGTCGAAAATCATAGCAATGGGCATGAGCGCAGATCCGTCTTGGATAATGGTGGGGACACGTGTCTGTTCCCTGGTACTATCTAAAGGAGTGCAATGATGGGTTCGCGCATAGCGTTCAAGATTTTTTTTTGCAAATATACTTTCCAAATTGCCAGAAATAACACTTACCAGTCTTAATAATGCACCCAAACCTCCTTAATTTTAGATTTCATGACTTAGAAATTTAGTTTAGGAAATATGTACATGGGCATCTGCAGAAAAAAATCAGGGGACAAGTAATCCAAGTATACTTTTGCACAATGCTGGATCAAACTGCGCCAAAGTTCATTACAGGGGAATTCGAAATGCAGCGTTTGGTCAAAACAAATTGGTGGGGACACTGTATATCATGTCCCCACCGGAGAAAAAGTGGGTGGGGATGCCCAGTCCCACCAGGACCTGCGCCCATGGCAACTGGTACGAAGGATATCAGATGAGGCGCCAGCATTTACACTATGCAACAGATGACAAACCTTCCTGACAAGGCAGGAGCAGGAACCCAAAGCTCCAACACCTGGGCAACCAGTTGTACAGTAACAGGAAAGACCGAGGTGAGGAGTGGAAACCTTATGTATGCACCCTTCTGTGACAGACTTTTTTGCACAATACACCTATAAAGGTGTACTTACTTAAAATACTTAGTGAGTCTAGTGCTTTGTTATTTTTTCCACAACAATGTGACTTATGGAATTGCATCTCATTAAACTTGCAAACTTAGATGGTCTGATCTAATTTACAGTATGGAACAGCTCTGTGGAAAGGACTGAAATAACGAAATCCTACAGGGAAAGGGCACTGAAAATTTTGTACGCAAGAATTAAGTTGTCTGATTCAGGAAGTTGTCCGCTTTGATCAGTTCAGCTGTCAAAAAGTGGTGTAGAGCAAGAAATCTCCACCCCTCCTAGCCTTTGGGAATGTGGCTAAAGACTGTGTATAAATGGCCATTGGATGGGGACATCTAATGGTACAAGTTGTAGTCTCAGGAGCAGGATTGGGAGCAATAAGTACACACTGGCCTCCCTTACCTCTGGGCACTATAGTCCGGAAAAGGGAAAGGCAAATTTGCTAATGTTCATCCACACTCAAGGGTCTTCCATGAACCAATAATGTTAAACTTAGTAAACCTCTTGCTTTCCTCATATCAAAAACTTAATTCATGTCTACTTCATGTAATCTTTATTCCTTTACTTACACAACTTAATTATTGTAAGAACAGAGTACCAGAAGACACCAAATTGTTAGTTTAATACAGCACATTTATTATTCATATACAGAACAGAATGGAGGTGGAAGCTTAAAAATTGCATAACTCTTATAGGACAAGTAATTTTACCGAGATTGTTTACACTTACCGACAGAGGCACAAGGGGACTTGACGATGTACAACAGGGCCCCATCCCACTCATGGTTCTGGTGATAAAGTGAATACCTTGCTCCCTTCATCAATTGCTGAGGAAAAATGGGTCTATGAAGGTTGTCCCTCGCTCCCCCTTGGGATCAAGCATCTTCACTTACCCTTTTGACTACATCATACAAATTACACCCCATACTTCCACAGTGAGTTTTGGTACAGTAATGTAGCATGGAATTTTGCATGTACATACGTGAATCACAACTTTTGAGCAGCTATGTTTCCATGTGCTAAATATTCGTGAAATTCCAAATAAGTAAAGATTCACATCATTTATGGAAGTAATTTTAATCCAAGCCCTAACATAGGCCATATGTGTTTGGTACAACAGCCGGCCATTTGAGTGGATTTCATGCATTATATACAGGTTGATACCCATAGGCTATGTTAAGGGGTATGTGCATGAAATTTCCATACTAATTTAGAATCCGTGCTCGGAAGTGATGTAAATTACTAGGGATGTACCGGATCGAAATTTTTGGTTCCGGGCGGAACCGGATTTTGCCGGATAGTATTTCAAATCTGGCCGGAACCGGATTTTTTCACTTGTAAAGAGAAACATTAAAAAATAGCACTATGGGTGGAAGGGGGGATAGGGGTGTCAAGGAAGAGGAGCGGTAGTTGACTTCATGATAGTGTTACAGTGGGTTCCACTGTAGGTAACTAAGCTGATTGTTATTTTGTAGGGTTTAGACTAGAATAATGCAGACAGAACATTAATTAACAAAAGAAGATTACTTAATATGCTGCAAAGTTCTTTAAAATGACCATCAGTTTTATTGTTCACGTTGACGGTGGTTATAAATTTAAATGTTCTGATAAATGTGACTCAGTTTGTGCATATT
>WURT03088436.1:2129-12801 GCA_009936505.3 Holothuria glaberrima | reverse complement strand
TATTTGTGTGTAGGCCATCTCCGTAGCATTTATGAGGGGCACACAAAGTCTTGACAGGACAGATATGCATTATGCAAATAAGGTGAAACAAGAACTAAAATTGCTCATAAATACCCCCGCCAGTTAGTTTCCAGAAAGAAGATTGTTTCCTCCTGTTAAAGTACGGCTTTCTGTTTTGCTAGTAGTTTTGCTCAAGCTTTTGCTTGTAGGTTTGCTCAAGCAGTGCTCCTATTTAAAACTCTTCCATATTTTCAAAAATTTTTGGTTTGATTGGAAAAATTCATGCCTTATTGTATCTTTCATTAGGTACTGTGTGTACAGTTTATTGGGCCTACTTGTGTTAAGCAAGAGCAAATAATGCATTTTTGAGAGTTCACAGTTCTGGTGACATCCAGCAGAACTTTTGAGCAAACAGTACTAACTGGTCAATATTGGCCATACCCACCTGCCTGACCGATGTTAGGCAAACTGCTAAAGCACTTTCCAAGCAAATACTGGAAAGTTCATAAGGAACTTAGTTCATTGTCATTGCGTGTCTTTGAGCTTCAATCTCAGTTCTCTGAGTTTCAAAAGCAAGCTCTGTTAAGCCTTTTAATACTATTTGGTTTCTTCAATTGGTATTCATCATCATCATCTTAAAGTGTTGTGGGAGGTCTGGAATCTTGGTGATGGTCAGAATTATTCAGGCCTTCCTTTTAGTTCCCTTCACCGATTTGTTGTAAAAAAGTCAGAGGAAAAACTGGAGGCAAACAGGTTGGGATGGTCTTTAAGGAGGAGATTTACTGAAGTGAGTGATGTTCTCTCTGCGCAGAATAAAAGGACAGTAAAAAGATACGTACAACATTTCATGTGATTGACAGGAAGGAGGATGGAGACCATTGAAGATGTTGACGTTTAAAAGGCACTGTTTGAAAAAGTTTGTCAAAATATGTCGCCCTTCACGAGAGAATGGTCATTTTAGTGAAAGAGAGTGGTTGAAATGTTTGGATGACATATTTTAGCCTTGTTATTCACAGGTGGATTCTGTTTGGATACAAATTTTAGTTTTGCATTGGAAAATTATTTAAGGTTGAGTGGAATACTTGATGATTATAACAGGTGGATGATTTCTGATGTCAAAAATTTCCCTTTTTGGATAGAAAAAGTAAGGAAATGAGAGCTGATGAGAAAAAAAAAATTGTGAAGAAAAAGGATTCCTTGCTTGAGGCTTGATAATTTGATTTGTTGAAAATGCAGTGATTTCGTATTCCAGCTTCAGTTCAGTGAGGTAGAAAAACTTCAAATCTGCAGCCGTGTTTTCAAAAAATGGTCATTTTACAAAATGAAGACAGTCTTTGGAAAAGATTTTACAGTGGAAGTTTAATGAGTTTAAATAAAACTTGAAATGTGCAAAAGATGCCATATTCCACAGAATTTAAATAACCTGGAGTGAATTTTAACTTTGAATTAACCTTTATGGAGAAATGTGTCTGTATGTTTGTTTGTTTTCCTGTGTCCTTGATCTTGCATATTGCACTCAGCACCAAAGGCTTGAGTAAGGCAACTGTGGTATAAAACATTTTGAGATTACAGCCGTGTCAAACATACCAAAAATTTGTGCCTAGTTTCTGAGTTTAGTAGAATTTTACCGAAGTGGCACCTTCGTTTGTTTGAAATGAGAACTACTTCATTAACAAAATTTGGTTTACAAGACATTTTTGTGAATGGAGGGAGATGGAAATTGATGTAAAATCCTTCAAAAAGTGAATTTTGGCACTTATTCCCATCAAATTGATTGACAGACAGGTGAAGGTGACCATTTCTCACGATGGAGTTGCTAGTAAAAACAACTGCTGTGGAATTAGTGTTGCCAGACCAGCTTTTTAGGTGTGAATGGGATCGATGGTTTGGGAAGCCAAACAGTAGGACAAGTTGCCACAAGTACACAGCAGGGTACTGTGACTCCAACTAAAACAGTGTAGTATTCATAGAGAAGTTAACACAAACATAACCTATGCAGCCAGTATTCCCTATCAAGTGAAGTTGTGATATTTGACGTGTATGGGCAATTACTGCACGAAGTGGTTTATTCATTGTCTCCTTTGTTCCATCATAACCTTTCAGGGTTACTATATAGGTGGTAGGTATAGTCTTCTTGATGCAGTGCTCAACAGTATGACATAAGCTGAACAAAAATTAGTCGGGAATTTTACGTTTTTATTGTGGCACTACAGTGCTTTGCATTTCTTAGGAGGGAGTGGTATGTTTTGCCAAGGAAAAAAATATTTGAGAGGAGCAGGCATTGTTGATTCTTGTTTTGGGGAAATATGAGCAAAATGTGCATGCCTATTGACCTAAAGATGGAATGGTTCAAGTAAAGTAGAATTTAGTTTGAAGATAACAGGGAAATGTTTTATCTTCCATCAGCCTTATTTTGACTTGTCAATTACAAATATTTTGAGTGGAAATCCATTTGTTGGCCCTAGGGGTCAGTTGTCAGAACCATTCGTTGATTGAGGAGAAACGATGCCATTAAAAAGCTAACATCACGCTGTGAACTTGATAGGTAGCCTTGCTAGAGGTACACACTTATGTGAGAGCGATCTCTGCAAATTGTTCAAAGTTTCTTGAAGAATTGGTATAGCATTCAGTCCTATTGGCTTTCAGGACGGTCATTCTCAGTGGGTGCCAGTAGGCTCGTTACAAGTTATTGTCGTCTGTGGTTACAAGTGGAGAGAGGTGTTACGTATCCCATTTAAAAAGTAAATTGGGAAATAGAGGTTGTTGGTAGTGCATATGATTGCATTTTCAAAGAAAAGATTGGACTCTATCAGGGTTATAGAAGTAGCCACCTTCCAAGTTTTGAATTTGTGCCTAATAAGTGGATTCAGACCAGCGGTTCTTCTGTTTGATATAATAACTTTCACGTTTCTGTTTCTTTTCACTGTAATTATATTCAGTTGCTATTTTCACCATGGATTTACAAATCTAAAACTCATCACAATATTGTGGCTGTGAAGAATTTCTCACATGGATTGTTAACGATCAAACGGAAGAGTTTTGCAAATTTTGTATGTTGAGGATAAAAGTCAGAAGAAATTTCCTTGCATGTTTGTGAGCAGAAACTGTTTTTCATTGCAGCCTTTCATGTTGAAAGGGTCGTTGTCATACATATACGTGAAACAAAGATGTATACCAGACATGTTCAGATGATTGATACAAACAGAAAAACATTGTTTTAGCTTGTATGTTGCCAGCGTTGATTTGTGGATCAATCATTCACATGGGTAACAGACAGTTTCGCAGCCCAGAGCTTTGTTGCGTTCCCGCTGTTTTGTTTTCACGGTCTATTAAGTGTCATCCACAGTCTCATGATTTGAAGGTACCACAGACAGCCTTAGAGATGCACCTCATTGCCGAAGCTTACGCCAACTGGGAGGCCCAGTGTATGTCTTTCCTTCTTTAGTCTGATAAGCGATTTCTGTACTTATTTAATAGTTTAGAGTACTATGGACATAATGCCCCGGGGGGGGGGGTTGAGACTGGAGGAATTTGTTGCTTAATGCCACTTGGGGAAATCATGTAAATGGATTTCCAACAACAATTAAATGAAATATAAACTAGAAGTCTTATTAAGCCATGTTTGTGCAAGTAAGGAAGGGGGTGGAGTCGTTGGGGTGGTAGGTCTGATTGCACGTGGTTTTGATGGAAAGTGTAGAGAGAGCCATGCTGGGAACACTTGGGAGCTTTCAAAGTGAAAGAAGTGCACCTTAATCCCCTTTCAGTCTTCACTCTTCCTTAGCAGGGTGATGAGGGAGGGGACTAGGGGTGGGGTGTGATCCAGGCAAGCTTTTAGGAATGGTGTTTTGAATCAGTATATTGGAAATCTGACTCTGAGCAACAAACCATGGTAGTTGTTTATATACTACTAGCAACCTTGAAAGTCACAAGGAGCTACGTTAATGTAACAGACATAGACGTAACCCTTTCTACATATGATTCATCTTTAAAGACAAGTTACAGGTGGAGATTGAGGGGAAAATACTTTTGGTACCACCATCTCCTTGAGAGACCATTCATATGGTTTTGAAAAGGAATGAGGGTGGGGTGTAATGGTAGAAGAGGACGCATGGTAATCTATACCATTACACCTTGTACCTTCTTTCTTCGTATGAGTTGGCTTGAATTTTGCATGAATTTTTTCACATACCTCCTGTTGGAGGTCATGCCCCCCTGTCTTGTCTGTTGCTGAGCTATATTCTACCATGGCATATATGTAAGACCATTGGTCAGTCATGGAATTAGTGAGATACCATGTGACCACCTACAACCTTACAGCCAGTGCTGATTAAACTTATTTTAGTTAAAAATTTTAATCAGTCTTAATGGGAGTTATTTTCTCTGTCTCTTTGCAGTTCCCAGAAGCAAGAGGGACCATCATCGCACCGGTCATGGTTATGAAAGTTCGTCAACTCTTATGAGCAGTGACATTGAAACAACAAGTTTCTTTGACTCAACAGATGACGATAGTAGGTAGGTTAAGAAAGTAAAATTATGTTATTAATATTTAAGATGCATTGAAGTATTTTTCAAAGAGTTTGAAAAGAAGTAAATTCAAAGAGAAGGATGCCCAGGGTTTGCAGATCAAGAATAGATGTGCATATTACACAGGTAACAACACTTGTCCCCAATGTTCCATCACATAGTATCTCAGAAGTATAAAAGGTGATTGCACTATCGGAAAGTTGAGTGATCACGAGGTTAGACCAATTTAGTGTGTGTATACTGAGCAAATAGCCTCACCCACCAATATGCACATAGCAAAGCAAATTCAGACAGAGCTGATCGCACATTTGTTGTGAGCAGCAAAAAATTGTCGAGGATGAATACCCATAGGAGTTCTCCTGTACTTTATTTCTGTGTCATTGGCCTATCTTATTTGCACAGTGTGGTTTTTACCAATATCAATCTAAAGCTTTCACCATAAGAACAGGAGGTCAACATACATAGCCTAATTTCTCGTTGTTTTGTTCAGCGAAGGAAAATATGACATCTTCTCTCATTCCCACAATTTAATATCCAAATAAGCTCATTGTTCTGTCGTTTACTTTCAAACATAGGAGAAAGAAAAGAAAAATAAGAAAGAAAGAAAGATTCTTTCCTTTTGTGCAGAACCAGTTTTTCCCATTCAGTCTGCGGAATATTTTTGCATCAATGTTAAAAAGACGTGACCTTTTCATTTTTGCCTCAGTTGCCTTCCTTGAAACTTGATTATCTTAGCCTTGCTGTTGTGTATCTCTGTTTGCCAGTGCAGATTATACCACAGTGAAAGTACAGCAAACAGTATGGCCTTTTGACATGTAACCTTCTACCCTATCACACAAGCTGTGTGTTCCCTTAAGTTGTCCTCGCCCATCCATACTGTTGCATAGGAGCACAATTAAAGGCTCATATCCGAACTGTTTGATCTTCCATTCATTGGTGATAACCTCTCCAGAGAAATACGGAAATTGCCTCAGGTTCTCGACTTTACTTCTTTGGGGACCTTGTGTCAGGCAGATGTATGGCTAGATCAGTTTCTAATCTTCCCGGCAGCTCGGATAAATTAATTTCTTTTGGGGGGGGTTTATGTTTGGAAGGTGTTCATTTAGTACTTTGAAGGATTTTTCATGTTTGCAGTTGACTGCCGTTGATGAACGCCCGATTGTAATTTGAAATTAGTGAGGGAATTGGTATCGATGTCAAATCATATGAGGCTTTAATATTTGCTTCATTTTCAAGGGCAGTGCTACAGTGGATATGGTTGTAATTATAACTGGGATAGAGTTGTCTACTATGAAAATGCATACAGCAGATGCTCAGTGTAACAGCTTTCAGCTAGGGCAGGGACAACGTTTATGGATCAAATGTCTGTTTGAGATTTAATGTTAAAAGAGTTAAGCAAGTGTATGTTAAGATCACTAAGCCAACCTGTTAATAAAGGCTGTGAGATTCATTGAAAAGTAAATTAGTAAAAAGAAAAACTTATACTTCATTTCCACAAAACTAACTACTGTGACTTTCCTTTCATTCCCAAAATAGATTTAGCAGTGCCACAGAACGCACAGGTTCAACAAGGCAGATGAGAAATAAACACAGAAAGAAGCGGAAGAAACCTCGCATGCCTCGGGTACAACGGGTACAAATTATTGTGCATGGCTTAACCTGCTGTTCCTGCACATATTTTATTTCTTTCGCTTCATTCTTTTATCTTTAAAATGCATTTTCTGCAAATTAAAAAATTAAAAAGTGTAACTAAGGAATCTGGTGTGAAGAGGGAAGAACAGAGGAAGTGAATCAGATTTGCCCGTGATCTGAAATATTTTTCGTTTACACCTGTAACATTTGTTCGTGGCTTCACCAATAATAGGGAGTGGTTTGGGTGTGCACCACTCCACCACCCCTCCCAAGAAGACAATGTCCTGTTCCTACCCTCTTTTTATTTTTCATCTATCCTTGGAAAGGGTAAAAAAGTGGCCGTTGTCTTGTTGACATGTCAGGTTGATAGAAAGTCATTGCCACCCTTCAGAACATCACTCGTTTGAAAATAATGGGCTGTGGTGGCACTTTCTGTGGTCGTTTTGTAGTCAGTATGACAACTGTGATATTTTGACACACAATGTCACAATTGTATCATTCTAAACAGATGTTCTACCAATCCTGATGCAAAGTTCACAAAGAAAAAAAGTGCTTTGACATTATTGCCATCTCGTTCCATGGATTCCATACAGAGGGGGTGTTCTTTTAATAGTTCTAACCTAGTATGCTGCGAAGCATGTGATAAAATTATGAGGAAAGACCGTACCAGAATCACTAACAGATGTGTAAATGTTGGCCATTTTGTCGCTGCTGTGACAGAAACCTTGTTGCCTGTCATGCTCAGAGTGACATGAGTTTTATTACAGCTGTTTTGGGCTTCCTGTATTAAAATTAAAAGTGCATGTCAACTGCTAGAGTGGGAAATGTTATAATTACTACTCATATTCTATTCCTTCTGACCTTCTGTTTAGCGTTTCAAGTTGAGAATGTTTGCCTTCATTTTCAAAAATCTCTGCGGCATATATTCCTTCTAAAACATATGCTTCTCCATCCAGCATTTCTTTTATCTTGCACATCAAGAGCTGATGAATATTCATAAAAATAAAATGCCTACTTTTCTGCTTCCAGCTGAATTTGCATCTTCAACTAAGTGATTGTTAAATTTTATTGTTTTCAAACCCCATTGTTTTCATACCCCAGTAGGGATTTTAACTTGTGTTATCATCTTCCAAGTTTAAGGTGTTATATTGTAGGATACAAGGATGATGTACCAAAAAAATTAGAACATCATCTCGCATGAATAATGACTTTAGACTCCAAATTTTTATTAAACATGCAATAGTCTTATGTATATCAAATTCAAGATTAAGCATAAGCCCCCGATGGAAGGGGGCAACTGCACGTCCTTAGTTTTGTAAATTGAGATATTGTTTTCTTTCCACCTACCCCCTCCCCCTCTCCATTTCCTTGCCTTTGTAATATTTTACTCCACTGGAAGAAATGCAAAATACTAAAATCCGGATGTCATTTGCCTTCCAGTCATTGTCCGCTTCCAGCAAAGGTTTGCACTTATTGCATAAAATAATATTTGGCAACTTGGAATAGGGCATAAATGATGAGTCTATTTCGCTCTTCCTTACCTCCTATTTACACATGTAACCATTATTGTCTGCAATAACTGTCTGGCAAAAAACCTAATAGCACCGGGGTAAGACGCAATAGGATGATTTAGGGTCTTAGGTGCCCTCATTGGGTGAGGTTACCCTGGTACTATTAGGTTTTTTGCCAGACAGTTATTGCAGACAATAATGGTTACATGTGTAAATAGGAGGCAAGTATCGTCGCTCATAGACTCCCAAACCACTAAGTTTTGGTGATTATACGTAGAGCCCAAACTAGCTTTAAACTAGGTGGTATGATATCAAGCTGATAGAAACCTGCAGTATTCCTCTGCCCTGTTTTTCAGTATCATTTGTTGCATGATGTCCAAGTCATTTGTGTGAGATTGCTTTATTATCTAGTTCATCAAGTTAATCATGTACCGTTGTACCATTCCCAATCATAGAAGTGTAACCCATAAGAGGAGGGGGGGGGGGTTGTTGTGTATCAGATTTGCTGTCTCATCAAAAATGTGGGATTCATTATGAGGGTTGGTTTATGTTGTGCTTTACTGTAGTCTGTAAATGTACAATTTTAGTTACCAATGTTATACTCATGATTTTGCATAGAAATGTAAGGTTGTTTTGCTTTTAGCACTGACTTTCAGCTGAAAGCTTAAATCTTTGACCAAAAAATGAGCAAAAGTGCATCTTTTAGACAGGGCTAACTTTAAATGCCACTCATTCCCCACTCTCCCTCCCACCCCTCCAGATTTCTCATATTACAGTGTTTGTGATGCATCCAATAATGCAGAACAAGGTCATACAAATAAGACACCCCCTCCACCCCCTCCTCCCCACCCTTTGGCCAAAATCTGTTTGCCACATTTCTCTTCTATCAGTGGTAGGTCATACCCTCTTCAACCCTTTGTAAAGCTGCAATTCCTGAAAATGTCAAAATGAGTGAACTGACTATCATGCATGCTACATGAATATTACCCACAGCCAGCAGATTTCTGAACCAAGTTCTGGAAGGGTAATGCAATGCATATTGAGGGGTAATATTTCTAGTTTGCATATAACTGTATGTAATGACAAAGATTGCCTTGAGGTTTATTGATTAAAAGTGGGATCTCATGCAGGGATTTAAAGGAAAATATTGCATTTAAATCGCACCAAAAGGGCACAGACAGAAAATGGCTGCTATCATTAACGATTCAGTCTCATCAATAAACTACATGAATAGCTTTTTTCTCAAAGTATTGTGCAGCAAGAGTTAAAAATGTTGCATCAATAGAAAGTGTGAAGTTTTTTTGAATTAATTCTTCATGGGCTGTAAAGAACTGAATTTCCTCATGTGAGAACCTTATTTAATAGTGAAAATGAGGTAATGTTGCTACCATATTATTTTTGAATTGCCTATCATTCTACAAATAACTTCAATAAACTTCTTCAATAAACAATTTGTGTTAAAGCTAGGAAATCTGTCATCACTTACACAATATTACCCTTCAGAAGCTCTGTTTGTCAGTTACCGTTTTTGTTTAAAAATTGGCTAATTGAGTTGCTATTGATTATTTTGTGACAAGTCTGAAGAAAATCATTGCATGGCAATGTTCTAATTAGCCTCATTACTTATGTTTCACTTCCTATAGTTACCAAAAATGTGAGAAATTGTAGTTTTCATGGGCCTAAGAGCTTGTAGTTCATGATGCTTGTCCAAGCCTAATACTAAGAATGAATTTCTTGAAACAACTCAATATTCTCCCTTTAAAGAAAATTTGAATACAGAATGAGTACTAAATTGTGTTGACCATTTTGCGTACCAGTAAGGGGGAGTGTAAGCAACAATTTGTTCCCCACTTGTTTGTTCAGAAAAAAATATTAACAATTTTTTTTCCTTTTTTTATTTTGTAGGCTTCTTCATTTAGCAGTATAACAGATTCAACTATGTCACTTAATATTATCACAGTTACGCTTAATTTGGGTAAGTAGTATACTTCACTTTAATAGTTCAGCTGTCTCATGTCTGGTAGCTTCAGGGGTAGGGTGTAAAAGTTGATTTTTGTCATGACAAGATTTGGATCTGTATTAATTTGTACTTCATTGCATCATTTATTGTGTTAAGTATGAAACTCAAGGTTGTGAAAAACACTGAATTCAGTACAAAGTGTGAACCCTATTTGTTGGTCAAACAGTTAAATATGTCACTTTCTAGAATTTGTGAACTTCAGTTACTGTGAAACTTGAATATTGGTCTCCTTCAACCAATGCATCATCATCCTTCCTTGAATGTGATACAAATTTGCAGATTATCCAAATCTGAAAACACTTATAGTAGACATTCAACTCATTACAGTAGTCAGCATCATTCTGTTCAAATAAAAATTGAATCAGGTACTAGTAATACTAAAATCTATAAAAAAAAATGTAAGATGACAATAAATTCTACTTTGCAATAATTGTGTGATGGATTACATTTTAGAACATTTCTCTGTTAGTTGAAGTATGTGAGTTCAGTCCATAGACCCTTCTTCATATTGCAGTTACAAAGGATAATGGCAGAGGGTTTTGATGTGCACTGTTTTTGTCAACATAGCATTTTACAGTGGCCGGGAATGACGCATAACAAACTCTATCCCGTAATCCTTTGTGATTGCTATTTCGAAAAGGGTCTATAGCCTAGAATAAAACAGGATGTTTTGGTATTTTGCCATGGATTGTTAAAAGCTGTGGTGGATCTGTGTCACCTCCTCCTTGCTTAGCTCATGTTAACATGTATATTTGAGTTTCTTGCACTTGTTGTCTGGCAAAGTTATTAGCACAGAGCCTGACACTGTCATAGAGAGAGTCTTCCACCTTTTGAGTCAGGTAAATTTGTTGAAAACTTCTAACTTCTTGGTAGCTTTTCATCTTTGATATAATCAATTGCCTATTATTTTGTATTTTGTTACAGACAAAATCAACTTTTTAGGTATCAGTATTGTTGGACAAAGTAACAAAGGAGGAGACGGGGG
>WURT03088425.1:1740-12801 GCA_009936505.3 Holothuria glaberrima | reverse complement strand
GAGAGGCACCGACCCGGAATTCGTATCATTTATTTCATCAGATTTGGATAATTGTTTATCCAGATCTGATAGAATAAATGATCGGGTTAGTGCCATCCTGACCCGGACTCGGTTCAGATTTCATCCGGACCGTGAGTGTTTCAATATTATACTTGTCTTTGTAAATTGACTTTAATAGCGCAGAGAGTGTGATCTTTAACTACAATTTCCAACAAAATCCATAAAGAATGAATGTGTTGCCACAACGGTTTGAATATCTTACACAAATATCATAAATAAATATGAGACTGACATATGCAAATCTAATTACAAAAGAATTACAGAATGTATACTAAACTTTCATTTCAGGTATGTATACAGCCGCAATGGCTTTAGGCGTTTCAGTTTTGGAAGAGGAAGTTGTCTTTAAAATACTAATATCACTCATCAATTTGCGAAGTACCTGCTAAATAGTTTGACATAGAATTTACACATATGAAATGTTAACACTGTGCACCCTCCTCGTCATTTTTGTCATACTGTCAAAGTATTTCGTAAACTTTGAAAAGATACGCCTTGAGAACAAAAAAAAGATATTAAAATAAATTAGAACGGATCCGGTATCACCAGATAGCCTTTTTATTAAATAAACAGGTTGTGCCTGCGATGGGTGCCTTTTCGTAGTGCACCTCTGGAGGGGTATAGTGTTAAAATTGTTTCAGATGGCAGTGATGGTATTGACAGAAAATATCTTTTACCATTGTTAAACTGTTCATTATCACTGTAAATTCTTCAGTAATAGCGTACACCGCCCTCATTCCCCTACCTCCCCCCGGCCGAATGATTACATGCAAAGCAAAAGCTGTGAATTTTTTTTTATTTGCTTTTTTATGCTCTTGACATTAAAAATATGTGCAGTGAAGTATAAGAATTAATGACATAAATTAACTTCAACAAATAATACTAAATAATCTGAGAATGTTGTTTCATTTGAAATAGGAAATTATTTTAGGTAAAACATTCTTCAAAGAGCCACAAATGTAAATTCTTTCTGTGAGATCCTTACTTCTTGAATTATCCTCTCCAGCTACCTAATTTTAAATTGCCTATAAGCCCAAAATGATGGTTTGAAAAGGTAAGGACATTTACTGTTCCACAAAGTTCCGTAATTATAACCTTTTACATGCTCATAATTGAGGACACCCGGCCTTGGTTTTTATTGCTTTCAATAACAAATTCTCATGATTGCCATAACCTCTCAATTCATATGCATGAACCTCGTTAAGACGAAAACCACCACCAATTGTGTCGTCTTGTCTTTCACTGTATATTACAAATCGTTTCCAATTATTATGTTTCAATACGCTCAAGTCTCCTTTCTTCTTCAAAATTCCTTATTGATTGCAATAGTTGAAATGAAACCAAACGCTACCGACATCGAATATGGGTCAGCCGTATAATTATGATAGTCAACCAAGTAAGTCTTTTACACGGGTAAGAGTAGGCTTGATGTAAGGTAGTACGTAACTAGTGTAGTAGCTTGTAGTTTATTCAGAATCTATGTTCACCGTGGAACGTGTATGGAAGATATTGGGGAGACGCTGGCAGATTCTCCTCTTTTTCTTCGGTACTATTCCTGTCTCTTCGTGGCTGGCGATTTCAAATCTTGTTTCAAAGTGCTGATAATATTCAACGAAGCCCATCTCTGGACTCCGCAGGCTATACCAGGTGGGTGACATAAGGTGTACTGAGTAGGTTCTCTTTCAAAATCAAGGTCGTAACATCTTTCGTAAAATTGTAATCATGTCAGACCCAAAGTGCGAGCCTTGGACGTCGGCAATTGCTGGAAGAGTTCAACTATTTGTCTCTCGGTCCTTCAGTGAATTCGACAGTCTTCTTTGAATAGTTAAAGAGTGGCATCTTTTACATGCTAGGTCAACATATTTGATCCCTCATTTCGCACCTCATCTTATTTTGCAATCTCTTTTCGCTTGATTTGTTTCGCGTGGAGGATGTTGAACGTCCGCAAATATATACGGTGTATATTTTATTACATTAAATTATTTCTTATTGTACATTTAATAAATGAATACTACGCACGTTTAAAAATTATTTTGAAATAAGTTTGAAGATCAGAATTCTTCAAGGTACAAATTTAAAATTACACATCAATTACGTTTGGTGTTTAGATGAAAAAATGTTAACTTTCGGACTTTCCTGATTACACCTTAGACGCTCGTGTAACCAATGCACTGAACAGCTGAAACTTTTATCATAAGCGTAGGATGAGGGGACTGGGGGCTTCCCATTCCAATTCCCCCCTCAATCCAAGGGCGAAAAGCACCTATTTGTTTCTTTAGTAAAAAATGTCAAAAATTTGCGGTAGGGAATGGTTTTCCTTACAATTTGCCCAACATGTTGCACCAAATTGCATCTAAGGACCCTCAAATATTCAAAAATTTCACAAAGTGGAAGGGAAACCCTCCCCCCAGGATGACGGTGCGAAACAATGTTCATCCCCTCCCTTTCCCCTAGTCTCGAACAGCTTCCTACGCCTATGACTTTTATGATGTTGCGTAATGATCCTACGTGAAAAGTGGCTACGTAAGTACGGTTACTCGTATAACGAATTATAGTTCATGCATGAGGTACTATATTTAAAAACATAAAATTGACCTCACACTGTTCATAGTCGGTACCTCACATCAGCCTAATTTCTATGTGAATTAGGCTAGAATGTACAGTTCAATTGAAACTAGAGACTCTTAGATATGATAATAGTTACTATGGTAACTGAATGTTCAAGTTGCACGGTACTTACTGTCAAGATAATAAAATTTGCGTTCAATTACGAGACGTATATTAATTCGATAAATCAGGCATCTTTATCGTGCCTCTGATAACACTTTGGAAAGGCGGAAGTAATTGACTTCGGCGAAAGTGAAGCGTCGGCACGGTGTCATATGCTGATGCATGCATAGGCAACAGTAGTAGGCCTACGCAAACATATTTGTACGGCATGATGACGTAACATTACTAGAGAAATTACTTCACGTGTAAATTATTTAGAAGTAAACTCATGGGCAGCGATCCCGGGACAGGGAGGACATGTCCCCCATTATTTGAGAAATCGCTCATTGACTTTGATTTTTCACACAGTAAATTATTTGAAAATGGGGTTACGTCCCCCAATACTGAGAACAAATGACCGCCCATGAGTTAACTTATCCTATCGATAGCAGGGGCGGCGTCAGGGTATTTTGATAGGGGCAAAGTATGGGGTGAGTGATCGCTGTCGTGGGGGAGGGGTCTAAGGGGAGAGTGTGGTAATTTAAGGATGCTCAGACGCAAAATGGTGCTGTCTTTGTGATATATTTTGAACTGATCATATATGGCTGAAAAATTTTCATAATTTAGTGACTTCTAATTTTTAGTTGGTTAAAAGAGGGCCGTCTTGGGGAGGGGTCTAAGAGGAGGGGTTTCCCCCTCTCCATTTGAGAAATTGTTGTTACTTTAAGATTACTCAGGTGCAAAATGGTGCTATCTTTAAGATATTTTTGGAACTGATCATATATGACTAGAAGATATTCATAATTTAGTGAATTCTAGTGTTTGGTTGCGTGAAGGAGTAGAGAAGCCTTCGTTATCTAAGAGAAGGTTATGTTATCAACAAACCTCCTGAAGCCCCCTTTTGGATACTTCACTGCCTTCTATTCGGGGAAAGTTTTACGCAAAAATATGTGCGTGGAGTCCACAGAAAAACTCTTGAACTATTACGAAGATTTTCCTTGCTTCATTTGTGCATTATAAAAGGGTATCTAAAGGCCGCAAACACCGGAATAGGGCCTCCTGGCAGCTCTGGATTAATTATATGAATCAGATATAGACCTACCCCACCCCTCATCTTCTCTTCTTCTTTTTCTTTCTCGTTGGCCGCCTCCTTTCTTTTCTTTCGTTTTCTCCTTTTTTTCTTTTTTCCTCTTCTTTTCCTTCTCTTTTCACCTTTTCTTGCAAATTATAGGGGGCGGTCGCCCCCTGTAGCGCCGCCCCTGATCGATAGAGGTTTGAAGGCCAAGAGGTTGGTCATGAAGTCTTAGTGTCCATTGGGGACGTAAATCCATTATGGAGCAGAACTCAGTCGGGAGTAACGTTTGGTTTCCGCCCTTCGCCTCTTCGCCAAACTCCAAAGAGTGGACCGGACTTTGGGAAGAGTACATCACCCTAACCAGGGAGTCTGTAACGTTCGCTACAGAAAAACAAACAATATTGTACAAGAGTCTGAATGAAATATTTGCATTATTTAACAAACATGTATGGCACTTTTTCTTCAGACCCCTGCTAGAGCGTGCTCTAGAAAAGTTGATTTCTCGGCAAAAAATCTTGGTCATTTATTATTTTCTGAAAATATCAAAACGTTCACGGCACTTTGTTTCTCTAGGCAGTGTGCTTTTTGTGCGCTGCATCCTCTCTTGGAAATGTGAAAAACAAAAGATGATCGTTTAGGGTTATCCAGTTTCAAGAAGCTTGTCACAGCAGTAGGCTAACAAGATCTCTTGCAGGAGTAGGCACAAGTTTTCTGACACCATCCCTTTTGCATGTCTAATCAATGGGGCTCAGAAGCAAAATACCTACATCAGGGAGCTGTCACTCAGGCTAGTAGTGGTAGCTCCCTACTTACATGTTGTCGGGATTCAAAATATAAATTATCATTGGTTCCTATGCTTTGTAGGTTTATTTCCAGAATCTGTAGGCTCTGGGCAGATGCGTAGCTAGACACCAGGAATCAGTTGGGTTGGGGTGGAGTTGGATTCAATAATTAGACTATCTGCCACGGGGATGCCCCGTAGCGCCCCTGAAAATGGCATTTTTTGATACATTTTGGTAAGTTTACCACCCTATATTTAAAAGAAGTCAGGAAATCATATCGGGTTGTTTTTTATAGGGAAAGGGTGATTCGGGGTAATACTCTTTTGCTCTTGGGGTCGGGGGTTGACCCCCCTTCTGTGGCTATAGGCCTGCTCCAGGGCAAGAACCATTCTTGAAATTGTGGGTGAGGTAGCTTCTGAGTAGGTGTTATTTGAGTAGAGTCTGTGCCATCTCGGAAGAGAATGAGATCCAGTTATTGATTTGCCTATACGAAGCACACTGTAGAGCATATTCCTTATTGAGTGTTTGAAAAGCCTTAAAGAGGGTGTATACTGATTCATCCGCCACCATCATTCGGCCCAATAGATTCCACAGAACATACAAAAATATGTATTCCGACTTTTCCACTTTTTTGAGTTTGGGAGTGGGTACAAACTTTCCAGGATGGAACGTACCCATCTCCGTCACCTTGTATCTCAGACTTACAAAGGGCCTAAGGTTGGGACTATATGCATTTGAGTCGGTATGTAGCTTGCGTATCACATGTGGAGAAAACAATTTTTGAACTCGAAATATTACAAATAAACGAACACTAAACCATCTATAATCATTGTCACAACGCGTCATCAGAATTCTATGAAGTCACCTACTCGTTACTCTAAGTTGGAAAATCCGTCTAGCTGATTTGGAAGTTGAGTTCATACGTTACCAGTTTCAGCAATCTTCTCTGAAGTTTGACCACTAAATCCGACATTCGGATCTCACCAAAATTTCGAACGATCCAAATTTTTAGGATCAAAGGGCAAGTTTCATCACATTTTGCAAAAAAAAATAGTAACATGTTTCTCGACAACAACGCGGTGTATTGAGTTAGTATTTTCAGTTACTCATGTTAATGGGGACCATAGGCGAAGGAAGTAGGAGGCCAAGGAACTAAAGCATATAGTGAAAAAATGTTGTTGGTATATAGGGACTAAAGTATGCTTCCTCCCCCAATTTTCAAGGACGAAATCCCTTATTTGTCCATTCGGTCAAATTTATCAAAGGTTTCCAATAAAGTATCAAACTTTTTCGATTAACTTAATGCACCAAAGAAATGCACAAAATGTAACATTAAA
This sequence comes from Holothuria glaberrima, assembly GCA_009936505.3. Classification (NCBI taxonomy): domain Eukaryota; kingdom Metazoa; phylum Echinodermata; class Holothuroidea; order Aspidochirotida; family Holothuriidae; genus Holothuria; species Holothuria glaberrima. The sequence continues at coordinate 6,838 of WURT03088425.1, read as the reverse complement.
TTTCATCCAAGGACCCCCAAACATTCAAAAACTATTTCCAAATGGGAGGGGCACAACTTCTCCTTGGAGCCCTCCCTCAGGACGACGCTCTATAGTGCCCATCTCTGTACCCTACCCCCAGCTGAGAACCTCAGGCTTCCCTTATGACCGGGACAACGCTCCCAGTGAAGTTTTCCAGGTTTTAACCAGCCTCTACCATAGGCTTCGGTATAAGTAGGAGAAGGGGAAACGTAGGCCTACCACCAAATTTTTGGACAAACTCACATTCGGGCAAAATTTCAGTATTGTGGACACTATTTGTAGAAATTTGGGTGAAATTTGTAGAGATTCAAGCAAAATTTGGCTACAATGTTCAAACTAAATCTGTTATAATTTACAAATATTCACTGTTAAATAAAGTTTCCAAATAATTTCTCTAAAACCAATTACTAAAATGTTCTGTTTCATTTTCATGATTTTTTGTGAAAAATTTAAAGATTTCATATTTAAAAATTTAAAGAGGTTAAATGTAAATCTGGACCAACTATGTAAAATTATCTAAATATTAAAATCTATTTTTTAGTATTCAAATTACGTCTCATTAGGGGACATGTGGCCAAACTATTTAGACTTCCAAATTTCTAAGCATGATTTTAGCCTAAAGGCCGAGAAGACAGATGCTCAAAACTGTCCCTTCTGTTTATTACGATATAGTATTTATGAACAGGGATTTTATGTAATCGGGGCGTTACCAGAAATCTCAAATAATTTAATCATTGTTTATACGAAATAAATATTACAAACATACCAATACATCAGTTGTAAACATTTTCAAGCAAAGTAAATAATTAGTTCCTGATAAAAACAAACATAAAAACATTACGTTATAAAGTAGCAAGCATTGTAAAGACAAATATGGACAAAAAATAAACTCCGCCCACTAAAGTTTAATGTTCCATACTTCATAAAGCGGTAAATTTACAGATATTTTTACAGAACGGTATGTTTTAAAAACTGAAAATGTTCTTTTTAAAAAAAAAGACAGAGCCTTTATGTTATTTAAATGATTTATTAGGTTAAAAACATGCATGTTTGTTAAATAACAGTCTGTAGACTATACTTATGTAATACGACCAAAACACAAGTCTACTGTAAAAATATATCTGTAAATTTACAGAAATTTTTTAACGGTGTAAAAAGGCGCACAGATTTGGGCAAAAAGCAAGGCTTGTGCCCCCTTACCAATCCAAATGTCCTCATACGTTTATTGCCAATTACCACGCAGTTACACATGCAGATCATACCTAAAATTTTCACTACCAAAATACGACAGATTTATATCTACCTATGCATAACTGGCTTTTATGTTGGAAGCGAAGTGAGATTGTTAAATTTGTCAAATGAACATTTTGTCAAATTATAAAAACAGCCGATAAATATAAATAATAGAGCTGCAACAAGAAAAAATATCCCAAATCTTGTCAAAGCGATTGCCATAAAGCGCTTTTTCGATTTCAGAATATACAATCAATATACTAGCAGGCTTTTCTTGTAATCACTAGGCTAAGGTAAGCAAAGACTACAAGCAATTGGCTGCACGAAGAAAATAACGATGTTCTTTACGGCGTTGCAGCTTTATTGCTTTCATTCTTTAGAGAATGTACTGCAAAAGACTATCATCTTCTGATACAAATTTCACATTTAACATGGCAGACTCTCATTACAGACATAACTGTAAGACAATATTCTCACATTTAAGTTTGCAATAACTGCTGTCAGTGATCAGTGTACTATTTCTTAGTTTTGTATTGTAAAAGTATAAAGGGAATAATATTATACGGTCTCCCGGATGGGATTAATACACTGTAGCAAACTTATGAAACGGAAGCACGCCACCAGCAATTCCCACGTTATGAGTGTGCCAGACAGGAAAGATTTGCCAATGATCTTGGTCAGGAACATTACATTTTTCAAACAGATTAATGCATCAGGGACCGCGGAGACGGTGGGAAGGGGGGGCTAGGGGGCTTTAGCCCCGCCCTTGTTCTGCCATGGGCATTTTGTGCAGCCTTAAACTCCATTTTTTATATTGTACATATTGGGCCGCTTCGATGATTAGCCCCCTCACTTCAAAACTGGCTCCGCGGCCCCTGTGCATATCCGTACTAGTACACTTTGCATTTGTTAAGAGAACAAGGGTACAGGCACAAGGGAAGGGACTGCAGGGTGGGCCGTCGAAGCAATTAGACTAGGCTGTCGATCATGCCCATAGATCTACTTTATATCAGACCCTGCCGCTGTCGGCGAAACTTGATGAACAGTTACATTGTTGTTTGATTCATGGGGAAGGTTCCAAACATGCGGGACTCGCTAGCTCAATCGGCCCATGATCGTCATCTCTCTAATACAGCAAGAATAATTAACAAAACCAACCAAAGTAAACCACATTCACATGCATGTGTGCGCAAGCCCACCCAGCAACCAACCCACCCACCCACCCGCCACCAGTATACCCTCCAAAAAGAGAAAAATAAATTGTTGAAAACTAAGATTCACACAGCTAAGAAATTTTGGTCATCGAGTGGCAGAGTGGTCTTTTCCCCTGCTGTGCACTAAAGTGCTTCATATGTGCGTGGGTTCGAATCCCGCTCGATGTACGTGTGTTTTTCTTCGGGTACTCCAGCTTACATCCCATTTAGCATTTGCTTCCCAGCCAACGAAGTCCGTTGCGCGCAGGACTGATCGAAGTGCCCTTAAGACCAACAAACTAGCCAACTTGCTTCAGCAAAGAAATTCCCTCCTCAATGTTTGTAGAATGAGATAAGATGGTGGTGACTCCAGTGTGTGGTGGTAGGGGTGGTGGCTGGGCCGGGATAATGTCCAGAGTTAACCATATTATGACTTTGGTTGAGGTCGGCCGCAAGACTTAAAGGGGCTCATTGAGTTGATATCAACTATTTTTGTGACAAGTTTGAAGGAAATCATTGCATGACAATTCTTCTAATTAGCCCTATTACTCATGCATCACTTCCTATAGTTACCAAAAATGTGAGAAATTGTAGTTTTTGTGGACAGGGGTTGCATAAGATTAATACCTAATGGTAAAATGTGTCTGATCACAAATTTGTAATAAATGATATTTATTATTACATACCCTATCATTGCCATTTCAGTTGTGAGTGAGATGTGCAGAATCTCTTAGTTTGATCATTTACCATCAAGATGTGGGTAAATCTCAACAGGTGTGAAAGACTCATGAATTTTGTGAACCAACTCAATAAGCCTCTTTAAGACTTTAGAGAACTTTTGGTCAACTCATTGAGTAAAATCAGGAAAAGGGCCTGGATATAATGACTGCCAGCGAGACGGGTGTCAAATATATCCAAGTTTAATTCCAATTAGTTTTGCGGAACACGGAACAAGCATTTTTATAAAGCATGTGAAATCCTTGGTGTAATACCAGAAATGTAATTAAATATACCATGTAGTAGTTTTAATTTATATTACGTTCCCTAAGTAATTACAAGACATTGACGCTTTTGGGGGTGATGGGCAGCACCAAAGTTGGACTCTTTAGCCCATTACCCGGCTTAAAATTATCTGGGACCAACGGTAAACTGCATGCCAAGGCATTTTTCTAAATGCATTGTAAATTGTTTCAGTGCCATTCTTGGCGATGATTAAACTGACTTTAGAGTCGATTTTCAGACGAAGCACTCATTTCTTTATTGAAGGTCCCCAATTTTATTAATAAACATCGTAAGGATGGGGATGGGGTAAGTAAAGGCCGGTAACAGGCTGGCGGCTGACCAGCCTTGTCAGGAAATATTAAAAATGTTTTAATGGGCGCTACATCAGAAATATCATTTGCTTAACTGGGGTCATAGGTGTGTATCTTTATTAGGGGAGGAATACCCTAGAACAAGTGCGTGTATCCATCTCTAAAAGTGGGGGGTGGGGGAGGGACTTTTCACCATTTGCGAATCGCTGTCTTGGGGGAGGGGTCTAAAGGGAGGGGATGTGGGCTGATGCAAAATGGTGCCACATTTGGTGCTAAATTTGAACTGAATATATATCACCAAGAATTTCTACTTTTGTAGGAAGTTTTTTCATTTTGCTTGCTTAAGTGAATTTTTAACTCAGTCCTTGGGGTAAATCAGAACTACAATTCGTGAAATGAGTGAACAGTAAGTAAATTGTTAGACTTTTCACCATTAACGAACCGCTGTCCTGGGGGAGGTGGTATCCTCCTCCCCTTTGAAGAAAAAATGAAATTATAAGGTATCTATATGGCATATAATGCCATATTTGGGCGAAATTTAGCTTTTAATATGTAGTGACAATTCGTAATCACAGTTTTAGTTTTCATCACTTTTGAAAAGGTGGGGAGACTTTTTGGAGATATGTCCCCCCTTCCAAAATGAACCACGCCCATGCCCCAGAATCCCCAGTGCCGGACTATAAGATTACCAGATGTGGAACACTACCGGTATAACGGCTGCAAAAAATCACGAACAGAGCAGGGACCGTGGAGACACTGGGCAGGGGGCATTTGGGGATAACAGGGTCCATATGCAATTTCTTGTTTTGGGGCCTTGGAATCATAATTTGGACAATGAAAATTTCAGCATTTCAGTACCTTTTTTCTCAAGTATGCCATCTTATATTTACGATTTGGAAATCTCTGGAGGAATCCCCTCCTACTGGCTATGGCCCTGCTTCCAGGGGGCAAAATATTTTTCAAGGGGGCAAGATGAGAAGAACTGTATTGAAGTAATGGGAGACTTACAATTTTTAGGGGGTTAAAATGTTCCACGGAGACTTTCCCCTTTCCCCTTTCCTTTATCCCCTCCCCTATCCCTTCCCTCTATTCCTCCCCTCCCCCTTATTCCTCTTCCTTATCCTTCCCCTTATCAAGTTCCCCTTATTTCTCCCCTTATTCCTCCCCCTTATTCCTCCCCCTTATTCCTCCCCTTATTCCCCCCTTATTCCTCCCCCTTATTCCTGCTCCTTATTCCTCATCCTTATTTCTCCTCCTTATTTCTCCTCCTTATTTCTCCCCCTTATTCCTCCCGTTGTCCTTTCCCTCTTGTCCCTTCCCTCTTGTCCCTTCCCTCTT
>WURT03088414.1:9146-31258 GCA_009936505.3 Holothuria glaberrima | reverse complement strand
ACAGCAGAACTTTCTTCAATCAGAAAAATTGCCATTTTAGATATATATTTACCATTACAATGACGCAAAAACGGACAATTTGGAAATGACCCATTTTAATAAATATCTCGTGAACCCACGCCCAAATCTACCAAAAACTATTTAAATCTCACTAGTAGGAATTTTTTTGAGGTTGAGCTACATTTTGTCACAAATCTACCTGACTAATAATGTCATTAGTGATTAAAAGAGGATAATTACGTAACAATGCGTCAAAAGAGATTGGATATTTACTTATTAAAACAAACTTCAAACTTTACGTTGAGAACATCGGGGTTTAAAGTACCCAGTCGGAAGCATGTAAAAATTTGATGTCTGCGGGTATGGATGTATCAAATTAGTAGCTGTGGCAGGGAGGTCACTGGTAGAAGTAACCAACTGTCGGATACTACGGCTTACACTAAACTAGACTCCGATCCAACCACCTCATACCATGAAATTGTAACAAGTACGGTAACATCATTTAATAAACTCGGTGATGTCCCTGACACAGCTACTAATTTGATACATCCATGCCAGCAGACATCAAATTTTTACATTCTTCCGAAGATACACAAAACCAACTCCCCCGGCCGCCCAATCGTCTCAAGTCACAGCTGTCCTACAGTTTTAATTTCACATTATATCTGGACATAGTACTAAACCCACTTGTAAAATTGTTACCATGATTCATTCAAGATACCCCCCCCCCCATTTCTTAAGAATTTTGAATGAGTTTTCATTCCCTGATAACAACGCAGATTGTTTTTTGTTCACTGTGGTTGTATATAGCCTTTACACCTTTATACCCCATTATCTAGCTTTACAGTCCCTCCGCCACTATCTTGATCGGCGTCATGACCCCAGTGTCTCTATTAATACTATTTTACGTCTCATGGAGCTTGTACGCAACTCGAATGTTTTTAATTCCAATAGTTACTTTTACCATCAAATTAAAGGTGTGGCAATGGAAACAAAAATGGGCCCATCTATCGCCTGTCTAACGATGGGACTATTTAGAGAACGTTTGTTTTCTGCTTACACTGGTAACTTAAGATACCTCTTTTGTTAAAAAAAAAGATTCATTGACGATATTGTAGGATGTGTCCAATGCACCAGAGATGGACTTGAGAGTTTTGTAAATTTCGTTAATAATTTTTGTCCTTGTTTCAAGTTTACACATGATATTTCCTCTCATTCTGTCAACTTTCTGGATGTTAAGCCCACTATCAAAAATCGTGGGAATAACTTTTACTGTACATTTTTAACCCACGGATTCCCACAATTATTTGCGTTACTCATCCAGTCACCCTCCCACTTTTATCAATGCTATAACCTATTCTCAACTTTTGAGAGCCAGAAGACTTTGCTCTAATAACAACGATCTCGATCATATTTCATCTGAATTTTGCAAATTTTTCAAGGCTCGTGGTTATCCCTCTTGTACTTTAGATAGTGCTTTAGATCGCATAAAATCTATAGACAGGGACACCGTACTACAACCGTCCGGTGTCAAACCCAGCTCTGATCGTATCCCACTGGTCCTTCCGTTTCACCCGTCGATACAGCCCATACAACGGGTGATCTACAAAAATGTTATAATTCTTAGCCAAGACTAGTCTACGAAAGACGTTTGTCAAGACGTACCCATAACGACGCACAGGAAACAGCGAAATCTTTCTGAGTATTCAGTAAGAGCTTCTGATCCGCTTGCTATCCAAACCAACAATCCAGGCATATTTCCGTGCAACAGAAATCGTTGTAATACCTGTAAACTTATTACTTTTGGCAAATTATTACAAATACAGGGCCTCCAAAAGTCTTTCCGTATCAACGACCACTTTACTTGTATTTCTACCAATGTAGTCTATATCAGTGCTTGTAAACGTTGCAAATTACTATACATTAGTGAAAACAATCGTCGATGAGCCGATCGTATAACTGGGCATCTACAATCTATCCGTCTGCATCTCCCAGGTTTTCCCATTGCCATCCACTTCAACACCCCGCTCACCCTGTAACATCAGCGATTCCTCGGTCACAGGAACCCTTCTGTGCAAAGGCAATGACTTTGACCGATTGAGATCGGAAAACAGACTTATTTTTCAACTGGGTACTTTAAACCCCGATGGTCTCAACGTAAAGTTTGACGTTTGTTTAAATATTTATCCAATCTCTTGTAACGCATTGTTACGTAATTATCATCTTTTAATCACTCATGACATTATACACACTGTTTTGACCATGCGTGTGCGTGGCATTTCTATACGCTCTTAATATTAGGACGATTCCTTGCGTGTGCGTCTTTTATTCTTGTGACGTATTATTCATCATATAATTCTCATGATATTGCACGCACTGTATTGATTTTGCATGTGCGCGGCATTTTTGTAGGCTAGTCTACTAGCATTATGACGATTCTGGACGTGTGCGTCTGCGTCTCTTTATGAAATCTGCTTTGTATTAACTTGTTTACATAGCTGGTACTAATTTCATGCTACACAGAACCAGAATTCTGTTCAAATATATATATATATATATATATATATAGCAAGTGTGAAAAGTATCTATTGTCCCTGTCTTGAAATATGTTGCCTTTTAAACATTTAGGTTTTTCACCGCTAATGACCCCAAAGGACCTCTTACCTCCACTGAAAACAGTAGGTTTCTTATTTCTAATATGATGAATTTATATAGCAAGTATAAAAAGGTCCATCATTGCTACCTTGAGATATCGTGTTTACAAGCGATTCTACAAACGTTGTATTTCACCTTCTGATGACCTAAAATACCATTTAATATCCACCGAAACAAATTAGGTTAATTTGCTGACTATAATGTACCCACGTTGCAAGTATAAAGAAAGTAACCATGCTTCATTCCTAAAGATGTCTTGTTTACAACTTTTTCGGTTTATGACCTCTAGTGATCTCACGTGACCTTTGACCTCCACCAAAACAATAGGGGTCTTCCTCTGAATATGATAATACTATACACCAAGCATAAGATGTAAGCATTATTTGTTATTCTGAGATAGCGTGTTTACATGCCAAGAGCTACAAATACACGTACACATACATAGATATATTCACCAGCTTGATTGCATCGATTCCTTTCGCCTTCGGCAAGGCATCAAAACCTACAGAAAAGACATATTACAAATGCAAAGCGTACAAAGAGGCTAGACTGAGAAAGGAAGCAGCTTCTTTAGCACAGTTCAAACAAAAAGAAAGAAAGAAGAAAAGTAACAGCAAAATAAGACAAAAGATTAATATAATGCTAAAGAGCTGCAGGAGAGATATTCCAAGTAAAACGGCACTTTGGATGAAAATATCAGGCTATCCATGTGTATACATTCTTCTATAATTCGAGAATGTTAAAGGCATTTCAAACCTGACAAAAACTTTCATCTTTTGTTGTTGCCTTTTTGCAATCCCATTTTGTACAATTCTGTTTTGGGTACTTTTGCAACAATTCATTGACCGTTTAAGAGACATCACTTATTTGTTTTCAGCTGATATTTTTTTGCATCAATAAATGGACATAGTGTAGCTTCATAGCTTTAAAAATTCTTATGCTTGGTATTTCTGAATGATGTATCATATTCTGAAAAAATAATATTTTTTTTTTGATGGCGTTCACTCGTTACCGTATATGAAACCATGCAGCAAAACCTTTTTACACGATTCATCAAGATAAAAATGAAATTAAGAAACTACATAATTAACATGTAGATGTGGTACATTGGGCAGATAGACCCTGTAAATTTTCGGTGGAATTCAAAAGTCACCTGAGGTAAAGGGAGCTCAAAAACCGATGTGTCAATGTAAGAGTCATGCTCGCTCTTCATATTTAAAATGTATATGTGCTCCCTGGAGTAGATAATCCACATTGTATATGGTTGCGGGCAAAAGTCTTCTGAAGTTAAAAACAAAAAAACACTGCTTACATGGCATCTGAATACGTTTCATATTTTGCGTGCAAATATTTCATATTATTATGTCAAGTGTATCGTTGTTGGTGGAGATCAAAGTTAATTTGTAGGCACATGAGATAAAACATGTAAAATATTGGTTATGTGTTGTCTCTTAATGAAAACGATTGATATCTTTCAAACTTAAAGGAGCTAGGAAGTGGCGCACTTCGGAAATAAATACGTCATACAAAACGAGCTGTTTACGGTCAGTGTGACACTAATATTGAAAATATTCCTCTTAATGCGTTTTGTTTTCTCAGTTAAAATAAGCTTTGCGATGTATTTCAGTAATAACGTTCATATTTTTGAACGTGCTAGATATTTAACAATTTTTTTTGGAATTTATAGTTCGTTACTTTTTCTTCTGGCACTGGCAATTTTGTATCTTTTTAACTTGTAGCGGTTCCAGTTGATGGATCAATTATTCAATACATCGAGTTATCATGGCAGCTACGTTGGACAATTCTGATTCCATTACCGCGAAAAACTGATCATCTGGTTGCTGTAAGCATTTGGTTAAACTTGTAGTGTTTTTTTCTGGATATTATTTTGGTTTCATTTCGAGTAATATAACCAGTTTTAAAATGTTGGCGGGAAAAATTTTTCCTTTCGAGCTAGTGGAAAGCTCAACAGAAGCAGATGCTAGGGGTAACACTGCACAGAACCGTCTGTTTGTGTTTGCAAATCTATGTATTAGTGTAAAAAGGTCTCGTAGCCGAGGCTGTCCGTGCAAAAGCACGAGCAAATGCTTTCCGAAGCTCATAGTGTTAATGTGGGACCAGGAAACGAAAATGCTTGAATCAGCCACCTCCGGTAAGCCTTAAGTTGTTGTGTTTACAAACAATGAGTATCCATTCCTTCCCCATAATAGTTTCGCTTTTACTAACCACCAACAAACTCATTATAGGCTAACTAAGAAAACCATAGGCCTAACTTAAATTGCGTTAGGCCTAAAAGTTTGTAGTAACGTACTGAAACATGCAACACGAATAAACTGCACACGTACGTGCGTTGTGAGTTGTGTGTACTAGACACACTGCATTTCGGATCGAATCGATAAGCCAAGAAGCTTAAACGGATGTGACGTAACGAAGACGACGGGTCCGAGAATTTATTCTGTTTTGACGGCTACCCAGCTCCTTCAATAAATAAAGTTTATGAACCTTGTTGCTTTCGGCGGAGGTAAGATGAATGTAATCTAGAATGACCAGTCGTCAAATATGTAAAGTAATATGAATAGAGTAACCTCAGGTAAGTATCATTCATGCTTTGTATAAATATCATGTAGATGCGTTTTTGGAACAGTTAGGCCAATAGGGTTGTGTGAAGTTACCAAATAGCAAATATGCAGAACATTGTGACACATTTTAAGGCAAAAATCATGTAAATACTTTTCGTATTTTGCATGTAGATGTCATAAGTGTGGAGTAGATACACCGTGTTCTTTTGATCAGCGGCGTGGCAAGACCCTCGGGTGGGCAAGGACAAGGGAAAGTGATTGACCCCCAAACCAATGGTACCATAAATCCGTTTTCATAGGGGCCCTCCAATCTCAATGGGGAGATACGGGGTAAGAGTGAGACCTTTCTCGCACCTGATCCGGGTTCAATCCCGTATCCCATTCTTGCCTGGCTCTTCAAAAGCAGTTCTGCAGTTGTTGATAGCTTTGTGGTTTCAGGTCTGTACTGGGTGGTGATACGGTATGCAGAGTTGCCTACATAGCATGCTTTACGGTATAATCCTTGTTCAGTCATACCCTACCTTGGGAAGCTGAGTAGCTGTGCAAACAGAGTCCAATCGGCGGGGTATAGGCACAGTTACGATTTCTTGAGAAATTATTTTTAAGCATTTAGTTGGGGCCCCCTGAGCCCTCGGGGCCCTGGATATTGCCCCCGGTCCACCCGTTTGCTACGCCAGTGATTTCGATAAGGTTTAAATGTTACTTCAGTTCGGAAAACACTGGAGGTCATGTTCATTAAAACGAAACATCAAGGTAGAAAGTACGGAATATGCCTCCTGTGTTTAGCACATGTACGTATTCCATGAAGTATTAGAAAACCTGTTTTGTGGAGGTAAGAGGTAACTTGAAGTCAGTAGATTTTAATATGATATATAGAGGTAGACATCATGGCTTATGGATTACGACTTCATGCCGGGTGGCTAACCAACTCAAGAATTTAAATCAAATTTGGTTACGTTTTTGAAATGCCAGTTCAGATGGCAACAAGGTAGAGTGCTCTTAGATGAAAACCCACCTTACCTTGACACGGCCAGGGATCAAATCCCGAACTTCCCGGTTGCCAAGCTTCGTCGCTTCAAATGCAACCGCCTTTATCCACTCGGCCACAGCACTCGGTCAGCACCGCCTTATGGCAGAAAAAAGGGCTACAGTAATGGTCTTCACCCAACATCCGCTTTGAACAGAGCTCTACCTTGATAAAGGAAAACAAAGAAGTAAGGAAAGTAATGCATAGTTAGCAGACATCCTCTTCCTTACACCTGTTTAATTTTTACAGACAAAGCTAACAAATCACCGTAATGCAACCAGGCTGATTTCGCTGGAGCGGTAATTTCGACATGTTCTGGTTAAGTAGTGTGAGCAATCTTATGTTGCCTTTGAGGGCACAGTTGCTATCTAGAAATATCATAGATGGTCCTGCTTAATACGTAGCATAAGAATACCGGTACCTTTTTGGCTTCCAATGTATGGATTTCAACAGTATATCACAAACTTATGGGAGCGTCAAATTTATGAACTCATTATTTTTAAAAAGTTCAACTTATTTCTGACGTCTGACCTCTGACCTAAGCCCTCCCTCATGAGCAATACACAGATAAAGACTCTTTTTCATGCGCGTGGTAGTATGGAATATTTCATGAGTTAAAAAATGGAACATTCTATTAAGCGAACTCGAGTTAAAGAGAACGTCCATCGTTCAATGCATGGAATTATTCATACAATCACACAAATAATAAAAAAATCATTATATGTGCTATATAACACCCAACTTCCTAAACAGGCCAGGTTTTGATCAAAGTTTGACTAGTCAAGGGGCGCAGAGGGCCAAACACCGTGTGTTATTCTAGACTAACTCTTGATGGATAATACAAGTTTGACAGTGTCAAATAACCCATGGCATGTGGCCACCAATCCTCCAATCAGATGGAGAGGAATTAATAATTTGTTATATACTACCCGTTGACGGGGTTTAACATCTACTTACTAGCAATTGCTATGTGGACATTTTTATAAGTGTCTTAAGTACACAGTTGCTGTACATTTAACAGGAGTATGAGAGTATCCAACCTAAATGATAAATCATTACACATTGGGATATTAGGTAACTTTCTTGGCAGCCCCTGTCTGATGTACACCTGATCAAATTCTTCACATAACGTGCATTCAAGACACGTTGCGTTCAGCTGTAGAGAACTATGCTCAACCAGTTGAACTGAATTGTTTCAACGGGACTGTTCTCAAATTTGGTAATGTTAAACTGCCCAGTTGACTTGTACTTGAATGGACCAATTCCATTGGACCCTCGTACTTGAATGGACCAATTCCATTGGACCCTCGTACCTGGACAACTGCATGGTGTAATTTAACACGTACCCTGGTCTAATTAGGTACATTACTAGTTAGAAACTACAGGTGTATGTGGCCATAAGGAGATTAAAAAAATAGCCGATGAGAGAAAATGTTTAAATAGATAAAAGTAAATCAAAATCTTGTTACAAGAGAAAGGATAACAAAATTTGAGAATAAACCTGGAAACCGTCGATTTTTTTACAAAAGGTTTGATCAGGTAAGATCCTTTTTTGCTCGATTATTCAACCATAACCAGTTCAATTCAAAAGGGCTCTCTGATTAGATTGGATTGGACTTTATTGGACCACTTTTCCACGACGTTAATGGAAGTCCATTGAACTTTTGTATCCCTTCGATTGGACTTCATGCTCCACAACCAGTTCAACTGAATTTCACTGAACCAGTCGATTGGAACTAAGCGGATCAATTCACCTGGGTAATTGGAATTTCGTTTGATCAGTTTTAATAGATTTTTTCGCACTCGTCAAATAGAACTTATCTGAACTTATCTGACTCAATTTGATTGAACATTCCATAGGGGTAAAAAGCTGTTCAAGACTGGGAACTAAATCTTGTTTCGGATCGCCGTCCTGAGGAGGGGTCTTAGGGGAGGGTTTCCCCTCCTCCTTGGGAAATTTAGAGATATAGGAGGATCCTCAGATGCAATTTGGTGCATCTTTTTGGACAATTTTTAAGAAAAAAATACGGCAAAGTTTTAACATTCTAAGCTCTTTGGAAATTTATGTTTGACGGTCCCTAGATGCAATCTGGTGCATCATTTTGGACAAATTTTAAGCCTAATTATTGCACCTTTTTTTTTTAGCACTTTGGATAATGTTTTTATATTTGTGGCGCCTTAGATGCAATTTGGTGCACCATTTTGGACATTTTAAGGTAAATTACTGCAAAGTCCTGACATTTCCTACAGAAGAGACAAATAAGGGCTTTCGTGCTTGTAAAGTGAGTAGGCTGAAGTATACTTCCTCCCCCACATATTTCGCTGGGGGCTGGCACCTCAGCCCCCACTTCCTACGTCCTTGGAACATTCCTAGATCAGTTCAACAAGACGTTACTATGCCAGCTCAATAGAAATTACAGGACAAAAGAGCTGCATTTAAATGGACCATTTCAATAATTATATTTTTAATTAACCTAATGTAACTGGACTCACTTAGACAACTTTTAATTAATACGTTTAAGCGTTTCAGTTCAAACGGATTTATTTAATTCCGCTGTGTATTTATACTCTTTACCCTCTACAAAAATACACGTAACGAAATGTCGTAATTGATGTTCAGTAGAGTTGAGATTATTAAATGAATTGATATGTGAATTTTGCAGACCCTACCTAAACTTTTAACGTTTAGTTAGAAATCTTCCAGGAACTGTATCTTAATTTATCCTACCAATTAGACATAGTACGTTAGTCTTAGAGTACGAAAGAACATAAAATTGACTACCATACTTTTGTATATAGTGCCACGTTTAAATGTTGTTTTTTCCCTCCTTTGTAAATTCAATAGAAAATGAAGATGCGCCTGTGCTTCTACGCAGTTATACTACTGTCGTTGGTTCAAGTTTTTCATCAATCGAGTAAGTAATCATTTTAAACATATTTGTAAAGACAAAGCGGTCGAAACTAGGAGAGCGAATGCATTGTAACAAATTAAAACATTTGTGAAACTAAAGCAAATTTTGAATATTTTCACGCAGATATAGCAGGTGGAAATCCTTGTGATTCTTTGAAGTACATTGAGCTTGGAAAATCCGGTACAATCAACTGTTCATTTGAGGAACCTTACTTTGGAATTTATTGGTACAAGTCATCATATAGCGTGCCAATAATATTCTACGAAGAGTCAGTGAAAAGGGGGACAGGGTATACTAATTCCGAATATGACATTTATCCAAATGGATCTCTCAAAATAAATACAGTCACTCTTGAACATGAGACAGTATTTACAGTTGGATATTTGTCCTCTACGAGTGATGTTCCTGTAGAATTTAAAGTCTACATCACAGTCTATGGTAGGTATCAGTGTAGTTATTTACACAACTGTGCCAGTTTCATCTATTAAATATAAAGTTACGTACTGATGTAAACAAATAAATTTCAAAACTTCTACTGGAAATTACATCAGAATGTCTCACTTCTTTTTAAAGGGGCTTATTGAGTTAGTTCACAAAATTCATGATTTTTTTCACAACTGTTGAGATTTACTTACATCTTGATGGTAAATGATCAAACTAAGAGGTTCTGCATATCTGACTCACAACTGAAATGACAATGATAGGGTAATTAAAGATTAAAATCATTTATTACAGCTTTGTGACCAGACACTTTTTACCATTATGTAGTAATCATATGCAATCCCTTTCCACAGAAGCAATACAATTTCTCTCATTTTCAGTAACCGTAAGAAGGGAAACATGAGTAATGAGGCTAATTAAAAGCATTGCCATGCAATGATTTCCTTCAAACTTGTCACAAAAATAACTGAATAACTGAATGAGCCCCTTTAAACTTTGAAAATGTTCCCCTGTTATTTTACCTCACAATGACTATTTGAATTTTTTTTAACTGCAAGATAACTTTATTTTCTTAACTCCAAATACCACGGCTTTCATCAAAGGGTTAAACTTCGTTCTATTCGTTCTATTGCTCTCACAGAAATGTCAGAAATTTTAGATTAATAACTCACAGCAAATTTTTGAGTGTCTCAAAATGCAATTACATTCAATTTTCCTTTAAAATGATCCATGAATTTCTATTGATAAAATCTGATGAACAAACGAACATTGACAAATAAGAGAGAAATTAACTTACCTCCAAGTTTGGAGCATTCAGTCAATCTCTTTGACTGTTTGTATTGACACTGTTCTTCTTCCACAAACTTAAAAGTTTACAATTCCGAAAGTTAAGCAATCTAGTCAAAACTTTATCGTCATCATCGTTTTTTAATGGATAACTTTTTACTTTGAAAGCCTTGAGGGTTGAGCTAACAAATGTCAAAATCTTATTGAAGGGACTGCTTTCAGTCTCTTTAAACTTATGATCAGAATATTGCAGGCAGGGGTAAAAACTCCCTTCCCCGGGGACATACTTGAAAAAAATCTTTGAATTTCCTTTTCATGACTCAGACTCATAGACGTCTTTTACAGTTAGTAGGCAAATTTGGAATAGACTTCTTTTCCCACGGCCTCCTTTCCAAATTTGTATGCCCTCCTTTATAAAATAGTACCGGTCTTGTCTGGAATCGGTGGATTATGGGGTGAATTATGGAGCTACTGTATCAGCAGGCCGTGTGATGAAAAAAGGCCTGTTATCGGTAGGAATGTTGTTGAGGATAACAAATACTGCCCCGTCGGTACAGCTGATCCTATGAAAGTTTCAACTAACGTTTTGTTTGTATTCTGATCCCTTTCATTCGGAGGATGGAATTAGCAGTTCTTTTGCCACTTTCTCAAGGCAAAGATCTGCCACATTAAATACTATCCATTGTCATTGTAGCGACTTACCTTTTCGAGTACCCAGTCTTCGGGGTCTCACATAACTCAAGATGACTATAAGGATAGACTAGCTAATGAGTCAAACGGTGTGCCAGTGACTGGTTTGGAGTAGGCGGTTGCAAGTCTCTTTTTGTAGGCAATCCCATGACATTTTGGGATCGGCTTTTCTTTTTTTTTTTTTTTTGAGGCCGGCAGAACTAAAGGTCAAAGACAGGTTCAAATGTAAAATACATCTGTCTTATACTTCAAATCGATTCATAAAGCTAAATGGAAGACTCATATTGTAACTGTAATGCAATGCCAACAGATGTAATTGCAATGTGTTTGATAGTGAATAAAGAGTCAATAAGTTAATGAGATCTGCTGTTCCACTTAGTCAAAAGCTCTCATGGCCCAAAGTATATCATGTCATGATATTTCATCTCTGGTCATGTCTTGTCTTGTTGTGTCATGTCATGTCACTTTATGTCATGTAACATCAGTACTGGGATAGTGACGCAGCCCATCCTATACAACACTTAAATCAAAAATATATTTGTGGAAAAGGTGTAATTCCGATACCTATTTAATAGAATAATTTGATGTTTTTTTCTGTTTTTCCAAACTCTAGTTAAACCATCACCAACTTTTCCTCTCATCAACGGTTGCTCAAATGTCACACATGACATTTGTTTCACACAAATACAAAATCAACACCTTCTCTGCTCCCTGCATGAGGTTCGACCAAACATATCTCTTTCTTGGATTAAAAGAACGGCATCCGGTGATATAGTCATCCCATCGAAAAAATTTTTCTCGCCCGGTCATGCATGGTTTACCTCACATGTGACTACGCTGAGAACAATTGATAATTCTTCTTTACTGCAGCTTCTGGTATGCAAAGTTGAGAGGCCATACGGGTTGTTTGAACAAGATGAGTCGCTAATTTTGGTACAGCACAATGACGGAAACATTACAACAATTCAACCAATTCCAAGACGTGTTGAGCTACATAAGAAAGTTGAACTGAGTTGTGCCGAAACTCTTCCAACTTTGATAGTTTGGAAGAAATGGCGAAAGTCCAACCCAAATAAGGGAGTTCTCCTTTGGTATGGCGTGCCACGTAAAGGACATGTGTCGAAAGATATTTCGGAAGATTACTCATTTGTGCCCTCTGGAATTCTGAAAATTAAACAAATAGAAATACATCACGAGGGGCTGTACGTATGTTTCTTTGCTGGTGGTCTCAGTGATGGCTTGGTCAAGTATCAGGTGAACGTTTATGGTAGGTCGATTTTGTTCCATTAACCTAGTTAAGTATCTACTCAAACAAAAACAATCAAAGAAAGAAAAGTGATAAGAAAAGTCGCAGTGGCTACTTTTTAACAACTTTGCTTGGGTGTAAAGGTTTTCCTTTCCTCTCGCACCTGATAAAACTATAGTTTTAGTCATCACGTCAAATAGCCATCTTTCATATATTAAAAGGATGATCAGGATAGTGACAGGATTTGATAAAGGGGGTCACCACAGGAGATCATCTCGTAGTTCTACCCAGTTAAACCCAGAAAGTGGAAGTAAAGGGTGCGTATGTTGATTTAAAGTATTTGTGATGGTAGTTTAACCTTTACTTTGTCACCTAATGCAGGTTTTTTTTTCACCCGGAAGGGTCTGACGAGATGGGTGTTCCCCTGCTTTTAAAACAGTTTAATTCGTTTAAGATGGCTAACATGCAAAAGGGCGCTAACTCTGGTAAACTTCTGAGCTGGTTTAATTGATAAAAAATTTTCCTTCTTTGATAATTTGTTCTTATTTTGGTTGGCAGAAGGACATGGTGTAATGTCTAAGTGAAGGGGTACTTGCCTCTCCACCTTCTGTGACTATCTTTAGTGCTACGAATGTTGCACGTAAAAATGTCGTATAAATGCCTCTTTATGCGAGCTGGAAGTTGAGCTAACATTTTAGAAAGAGCTTTTTACCAAACACACTCCTACCATTATCTGATTGTAGTTCTAATAACCGTCATCGGGCACTTTTGTACTTTTGATCAAATACGCTTGAAATGGTTTTTAAACCAAAAAGTCAATATGCTCAGTGATTTCTTGCCGAAAGGGGATGCCTTTTTACAAGGTTTATTTTTTAGTTTCCCAACTGAACCTCTGCTAACTTCAATTGAACTCTGAACCTATTACAAAATGAATTCTAAAATAGAAACCGAGCGCCCTCGACTTAAACATCGTCCTACTCGTTAAAGGTTTTGTGTTTCTGATCATGCTATAGTCAGAGCACCTTTACACTTATTCGTACTTCCTAGTATTAAAATAAGAATTGTTACTGTACCAGTTATGCTAGAGAAAATGTAAATGTTCCGTATCCATGATTTAGATTTTGAAATTCAGCCATAACTTTTCGTTGAAGGTATCGCACACTGTATGTTTAGTTAACGGGTTTTTAGGAGAAAGGTTTATGCAAATAAATAATTTTTATATTTGGAAGAAGAACTAAATCTATGCAATTTGGTGTAATTGGAATCGGTTAAATTGGGTTTTCAAATCGGAGAAGTGGTACTCGGTATATCATCAAATAAAGTTACTACGTGCTGTGTTTATTCTTTCTGTTGTGTTGACCGCAAAGTTAGTAAGAATAGGAACTCCCCATGAAGAATTTGAAGATAGAATATTCCCATGTCTCTCAAACATTCACATTCCGATAACTTGAAATGATGGAAGAGTGAATTGGTTGTACAGTTAAAAGATAAACAAAAGAGTGCTCATTTATGTGAGATTACGTTGTCGTATGTGCTTGCTTCAAGTTTAATTTGGTAAAGTTTCCATTCAAATCGGACAAGAAGTACTCGAGACATCAGCAAATAAAGTTACTACATCTGTACCCCCAAAGGAAGCTTGAGGCAAGCAGAGGTTATCCAGTATCACTTCGTCACTTGGGTGAGGAATGCTTCGTTTCCTTTGTTTTCAGTCTGTTGTGTTAACCTTGAAGTTAAAACGATTAGGAGCTCTCGATGAGAAAATTAAAATTTGCATAATTTTCTTGTCTCTCCTGCATGAACATTTCGATAACGTGGGATTATAGAAAAGACAATTTATTATAAAAATTTTAAGAAAAAGTGTCCATTAAAGTGAGGTTATAATGCCATATGTCCTTGCTTCAAGTTCAATTTGTGTTGAAAATGTGAAAACGTTAACTGTTAATATTTTAAGAATCACACATTGGATTTCAATGCAAATTTCAGCAGAATGCTCAGAATAAGTACCCTTTTAAAATATCAAAATTTGATTCACGCTTAGACCTTCCCTTTCGCTGTTAAACTTCCGATGGAGTTAGATGATTTCTGATCCCAAACTTGCAGGTCCTCTCACCCTCTTAAACTGATAAATCCTTATACCAAATATGATATATCCACATTCCTCTCTTGGAAAATCGTGTATTTTAAGGTATTAGGTGTTTGACCGTTGATGATATAGAATGGTATTTGAGATTACTTTAAATTAATAAAAGAGTATCTACCATTGCCATCTAAAAATGTAGTGTTTACAGGCAGTTTTAATAAACTCACTATTTTCTACTCCCTTGACCTCAGATGACCTTAACCTTTACAAAACATTGGATCAACTTTCTTACTATACCACATCCATACGCCAAGTATGAAGTGTAGCCATGTTTCATTTATAGAGATATCGTGCTTAAAATATCTCCAGCGTATTACCTCTGCTGATCTGACATGAACGTTGAACTCCAACAAAAATAAAAGAACTCTTTTTCTCAGTATGATAATTCTGTATACCTAGTATGATTAATACCCATTTTATCTATCTTGAGAGCTTGTTTACAAGGCAAGTTGACATGCTATTCATGACGCTAGAATTGAATACCAAGTTTTAGCCATGCCTAGTTGACCACAATTAATTCGCAATCTATCGGAGAACTTCATGTGCAGCTCTCTTGAGATCAATAAGGTAAAAGAGGTTTTGTTGTTGTATTGCAATGAGACACATATGTAAGTGGTAAAGATCATCACTGAGTAACAGCTCTTAAGGATGGCTTATCTTTTTAAAGACTGCTTAATCAACAGAGCCAGTTTGTTCACAAAAGGGATTAACTGTTGCAATTGTAGAGATAAGCTCCATCCGGGAAAAGGGCTTTTTCTAGGGTGAAGTTGGCTAAAACCTCCTATTGAATTCTAGCAGCATGACGCGTGAAGGCACGTGTTTTACTCGGCTCTCTTCATTAAAGTCAGTTTTATTTACAGTAACGGTGGGATTTTATCATCCAAATATATGCACTGAAGTTTCTGTGACCGTAAGGTACACATCAATAAGAAATTGTTTTCAATATGAGTTCAAAAGAAACGAGGAAATGTGCAAAAGAAGCTGCCAAAAAATCACCACAGGCCTCAAAACCTAAGGAGAATCCTACATTCATTCCACATATGTTGAGACATGGGACTTACTCCAACATCAACGCCCAGGACCAAATCCTTCGTGATCTAAAAGAGTCCATGGACTTAGCTTTCATGGAAAGCAACAAGAAAATAGACGAAATGCTGTTAAACCAGCAATCGATCTTACGAAGGGTAACAACCCTGGAAGACACACAAAAGGGATTAGAAGAAAGCAACAACTTTCTTAGTAGCTCCGTGAATGAACTGAAAGCTGAACAAACCAAAATGGAGACTGGAATAATGGTGCTAACGAAGGATCTCAACTTTCTGCAAACCAGCCAAAAGGAATTAAAACGTGACTACGAAGAAAAGCTACTTACAGAGGCTCAACTTAAAGCCGAACGGTACTCTCGAAGCTTTAATCTAGGCTTCGGGGGAATTCCAGAGAAAGAAAATGAAGAGGCGATCCAAGAGGTCAAACAAGTTCTGAGCGATTACCTCCAAACGGAACCGGTTATAGAGAACGCACGTCGAATTTGAAAACGCGGCACTGGCAAACCCCGTCAGATAATCGCCAAGTTGCTTTATCACCCGCAACGCAAAACAGTCTTGGTAAAGTGTCGCTGCGCTCTTCAAGACTCACCATTTTTTATAATTGAAGACCTGACACCAGAGGACTTCAAAAAGAAAGCCAGTCTACGACCAGTTATGGGTGCTGCCTTTAAAGAGGGAAAACGACCGCGTTTCATAAATGGCCAGCTATTTATTAATGGGGAATTGTATCATGAGGACAGCCCATCTTCAACTACCGCAGTTTGACACTCTCAGAATCCTCATAGATTTTCTGACCCACAGTCTTCATATTGTCTTTCAGTATAGCCGGCAAAAAAGATGTGTTTATTGTTTGATGTTTTCGTATCTGTCTGTACTTTGATCTTGTATATGTTTTAAACTTTATGTGGTTATTTATTATTAGTATATTATATTCTTTCCTTCGTATAATTTGCTGTATGAAAAGTAGTAGTTGTACTTCCCACAATCCAGCTTATTTTCACAATTTGTTCCATAGTAATGTTATTGATAATTCTTTTGATATTTATAGTGACTCTGATGGTAACAAGCAGCACGATCGTTTATACGCTGATGAAGAAAGTTTACTCAGTGTAATTAGCAACAAAACTCCAGTCTCTCTGTTTGTCACTTTAATGCATGCAGTTTATTGAAAAATTATGACAATATTTGTAATCTCATCTCTGACTCACTTCATTCACATCTCTCAGTTATAGCAGTAACTGAGACCAGGATCAATTTTAACAGTCCAGTTGGCATGTTACATATTCCAAAGTACAATTTTATTTATGTCGACAGAGAAGGCAAGAGGGGAGGTGGTGTGGGCTTTTACATTCATAACAATATCCAATATAAGAAACGTACCGATCTCACGTCCCTAACATCTACTTACGAGTCACTGTTTATTGAAATAACTCGGCCTGGTCGTAACATTGTTGTTGGAGTCGTTTAAAGACCGCCCGACGGTTCTGTAGCCACCATTAATGATGATCTCACTAATGTTTTAGATTTGATCCAGAATTTCCATAAAACCTGCTTTCTCTTGGCCGATTTCAATATTGCCTCGTATAACCAAGCCAACTAGAATCTGTGATACCTGATGTACTCTCATTGATAGCATATTTTTGTAATGACGTAAATTTGGCTATTGTGTCAAGCATATTGATTTCTGATTTACTTGACCATCTTCTTGTATATTGTAATGTGATTAACTATTGTAATAATAACTCAAATGATACCAGATCTGTGTATGCGGCAAAACGTGATTTGTCAAGCCGTAGCCTTAATAATTTTATCAATGTTTTACACAATGTTAATTGGTATGACCTCTATTAACTCAACGATGTGAATGACTCTTAAGACTTTCTCATTAGTATTATCAAAATCTTTTTTTGACAAAAACTGCCATTTAAAGAATTATTAAATTATATTCATTGGATCACACCAGGTATTGCTCAGTCTTTTAAAACCAAGAAGAAGTTATGCAAGGCTTTTCTCAGGAATTTTACATATTTATCTTAATCCATTTTAAGCAACTTTCAAAAATAAGCTTACTAACATGATCCGTCTTTCCAAAAGATTGCACTTTAGAAATGTTTTTGCCACTAACAATAACTATTTAAGAAAAACGTGGCAAACAATCAACGATCTCATCGGCAAAAAGACATCCACCCAAATAACAAAGTATAAAATTGTCCACAATGACAGGGAATTGATAATGATTTTGAAGCAGCTGAATGTTTTAATAATTATTTTTCTAATTTTGGTGAAACATTAGCTAAGGGTATCCCTTCTTGTGACGGTTACATTTTTCCGTATCTTGGTTCCCCCAATCCCAACTCAATTTTCAAGTTAGTTCTATTGGGAACAATTTAAGGAAAAGTTCTTCGGCTGGTATGGATGGCATTTCCACCAACATCATCTAGGTTGCTGGCACCACTTTTCTAACCCCGGTTACCTTCATCTGTAACCTCTCTTTATCTACCAGAATTGAAAATAAAAGAAGCTAGAATTATTCCCATCTTTAAGAATGGTGGCCCTTTCACAATTTCCAATTTCCACCCTATTTCTGTCCTTCCGTGTATTTCTAAGATTTTTGATAGACTTATGTATGTACGTATTATTACGTTTTTTAGATAACAATGATATACTCACGCATCGTCGATTTGGATTTCGTAAGAATCTCTCTATGTGTTTGGCTACCCTGAACATTGTTAATTACATTACAAAAGGTTTCGATAATAAAGAGGTTACTATTAGCATTTTCCTTTATCTATCTAAAGCATTTGACACGTTTGACCCTAATATTCTACTAGGGAAGCTTGCACACTACGGGATCCATGGGGTCACACTTGATTGGTTTTACAGTTGCCAGATAGGCAGAATTCAAATTGTTAACATCATTAAGCAATCTTCTCTCCAAAAGATTATAACCTTTGGAGGTCCCCAAGGATCTAATTTAGGGCCTCTTCTGTTTTTATTCATGTTAATGATCTCTCCAATATTTCAACTAAGCTGTGTTTTGCCTTGTTTGCCGATGATACCAGTATTCTTCATAAACATTGAAATATCCATGTAGCTACAAGTGTAATTAATGATGAATTGACTTTTATTTTCAACTGGTTTAGAATAAATAAACTGTCTTTAAATATCACTAAAACCAACAATATGGTTTTTCACCCTTATCATGGTAAGGTAAGTCATGTTGAAATTCACATAGATAAAACCAAAGTGTCTTTTTCTGATAAGATTTCGACTCGAATCTCTCTTGGGTAAACCACAGTAATAATATTTGTTCAAAGTTTCAAAGATTATCGGGGTGCTTTACAGAATCAACAGTTATGTACCATCACATATAACGAAAGTCCTCTATGATTCTCTGATTTATTCACAAATTTCATGTTGTAATATTGTTTAGGGGAATATCATAATCGTATTTATCTCCTTCATAAAAAAAAGCAAAAAGGCTAATTACAAACTCCAATTATTGTGTTGCTACTACAGGGCTTTTCTTTAATCTTAAAACTTTAAAGATTTTTGATGTTTATAGGTGTCAGGTCTCGATCTTTGTGTACAAGTATGTAAAGTTACGGTATCTTGCCCAAAATTTTTGATAATAACTCTAACTTAAACCAGGATTACCATCCCTACCATACTAGGATACTAGGTAGTCCGATAATTTTCATATGAGTAGGTTTTGCACACAAGCTTTTAATCGTTCTCTCCATGTCATTGGTCCACAGTTGTAGAACAATCTTAATAACAGCATTAAAAATTCCAAATCCATAGGTATATTGTGTAAACCCTTAAAGGATCATATTTACAGAGGTACAATGCTTAAGCCACTACTACTTCAACTTTCTATATGTTACTGTTCTATGTGTTGCTCTTTTGTTTATCTATATAAATCACAATTTCTTTTTTTTCTGTTAAACGGGGCTACTCGCAAAAGCAGCCTGCACTCCCAAGTCTTGACATTGTACCTTTATTGAATTATGTGTAAATCTTTGGAAAAATAAAATAAAACTGCACTGAACAAGCATTACAACACACATACATTCACCCTGTATTGAGTGCTTCCGTATTTCACCTCCAAATGACCTAAGATAATCTTTGACCTTTACAAAAAGACATGGTCCATTTTCTAGCAATACCTCATCTACGTGCCAAGTATGAAAAGTAGCCTTACTTCATTTCAAGAGATATCTTGATTACAATATCTTCAGCAGCTAATGACCTCTACTGACGTCACATCACCTTTAACCTCCAGCAAAGTAACAGGGTTCTTCCTTTCAACACGATAATTCCGTATAACTAGAATGAAAAATATCCAGTTTTGTTCTCTTGAAATATCGTGTTTACAAAACCAGCGTGATTACATAGATTACATTCGCCTTCGGCAAGGAATAGAAAAATTGTCAGAATAAAATTGAAACGGCAGGAAACATTTGATTTGATTTGATAGTAGCAAGGGATTTATAAAAATTTTAACAGTTTGATATCTCACCCTGACCCTTACAAAAATCTATTGCCTTAATGCCTTTTAAGCCCATTTAAGAAAATCAAATAAAAAAATATATTGAAAATCGATTAAAGCAGGCACCCCTATACACATACACCGATGCTACTGGTCGAAGACACTTATAATCCCGTTAGCTCTCAGCATATTCATCCACATACTTAATCGTAAAGTATCATTCAGTAAATACTGTTTAAATGTCAAATTTTGAATCAACCGTTTACAAGATAAACAACTGACAGATTATATACAGAACGTGATGAATCTTCTAAAATGAAGTTAAATGCATCGTTGGTTTCTTTCAAAGCCACCAGGGACCGTATTTATGAACCCCTGTTAATGTGCACAAGTCTAGTTCATGTTCCTTACCATAAGGTAGCCAAACATATAGAAAGGGGAAGAACATTTTTACCATTTGTACCGCCACGTCAGAGTGTCAGAAGTCGGTCGAATAATAGTTCAGGGTCATTGGGCTTAATAATCAACGTAATGCGCTGCTCAAACTAGATAATTTTTAAGCATTACGACTAGCTGACGACTCTGCTTCAATTAGGAGGCAACTCAGGCCTGGTTAGCGTCCAACTTGGCTATAAGCATGGTTGAAAGATATTGTTCCTGTTTTAAATACCTCTAACGTGAATATGGTACGTGTCGTTTAACCTATCGTTGAAGGAAGGATTAACGTCTCTGATTCCAATTTGAGCTGCTACTGAGAAAATATAAAATATATAAATAACAACAGATAATATTAATATTGATATAATTGAAATTTTGTACTCCTTTCAATTCGAAAGTTAATCCGCAACCAAACCATCTGATCATCGATGGATGCAGTCCACACCAACATTGTCGTTTGGAGGTCAGCCGTTTTGGTAACTTGACTTGCTCGGTGAAAAAAATATATCCAGAAGTAGAGCTTCAGTTGAAACCTTTATATGAAGCTACAACTTCTTTAATAGAGTTTACGAGTAGTCAGATAACATCCAAAAAGGACGGCTATACATTTGAAGTATCGCTTAGTTCAAGATACGAAATAAAGTCCATGTCCTTGGAGAAGATAACCATCGTTTGCCAAGCAGTTGGGAAAAATGCTAACTGGTTTCATTTAGAAACTACGCTTGATCTTTTACCCGTGACTAGTAAGTAAAATATTCTCAGTAATAGTTGAATTTCAATGACCCCTACGTTAGGTTACAATTATATCCAAACGAACGATTCCGGTGACATAAATATATGAATATGTGATTGTAACCTAAATAGAGATGCCACGAAAGCAAAAAGTTGTTTCCAATGACAGTATTTTAATTTTCGATAACTTCGTATGCCTATGATAACTTCGCAATTCTTATCCTCAATTTTGCTGTTTCTAAACGAAGAGGCAATACCAGAGCCAGACACTGTGGAACAATTAAAAGTTATACTTCAGTTCTTACCTACTGCGCTGGTTGTGGTAATTTCAACGATCGCAATTATTTGTCTCGTCCAGAAACACACAGGTAATTATCTACTTTTTTATTATATGCAAGAACTGAGAAGAATGTAGTTGTATCCCATTGTACAAGGAGATGCTATTTGTGCCCCTTTGTAATAACATCACGTTTCAAAACAATGTCGTCTTTTACGTTTAGCAAAATCCGTCACTGCTTTGTCCTTCAGCTCAGTCAAAATTGAAACACTTATTCAGTTGTATTCTCATAGTACACTGCTTCTTTTAGATAATCTCGCAAGCCGTATTGTCTTTTTTTCACTATTACAGACAAGCAAGAAAACGCCTCCTCCATACAGGTGAGGTTGAAGCAAGAAACTAATTGACATGACACAAACACTGAAGGTGTTGTTCAGTATATGTGTTAGGTAAACGTGTCAGTAAAATATTAATTTTCTCACTTTTCTACTTTAATATCCCAAATACCATGGTTTTCAAATAGCTGCTCTTAATTAAAACATTGGGTTCATTAAGTAACTGTTTACCGCGTTGAGAATTACAATAACTGTATACAGCTCATTAATCGAGTTTACGCTCTATTGTAACGGATAGCAATTCCATGACTTAACG
>WURT03088403.1:0-12802 GCA_009936505.3 Holothuria glaberrima | reverse complement strand
TGCATCCACATACCAAGCATGAAATTTATCCAAGCTTCCTACCTTGAGATATCGTGTAAACAAGATTTTCAGGGTTTGACCCCTGGTGACCCTTGACCTCCACCAAAAACAATAGGGTTCTTCATCTCAATATGGGGCATCTACCTACCAAGTTTGAGAATTTTCAGTTTCCCTTCTCCAGATGTCGTGTAAACAAGAAGTGTCACAAACACACACATACATACGCACACACACCTGCACATACACACATATACACACGCCATCATGACCGCATAGGTTTCTCTTTTCATCAAAACCAATAAGGGGCAGACAAAATATTTGTGAACTTGTTAACCCCCCCCCTTTACTTTTAAAGATTTAAGCATGACAGACAAAGAGCTTTATTTTCTTTTACATTTTTAGCTAATAGCAGCCTAATGAGAAGCAAAAAACTCAATCATGAGGGACAAACATTTGAACACATACCTGTATGGCTCCCTCACTCATACTTTAAAGCCTGCATATTTCCTAAACTATTTCCTAAAATATTCCCTAGAATACATTAGGTAAATGTTTGCTATTCCTGAGAGCATATTTGAAAATAGTTGTCGCTAGGTATGACATATTTTGGAAACCATGCAATTGATAATTTTACAACTTTTCTCTTTGTATCATCCGAGGAATGTACATATCTTCAACACAACCACACAGAGACCCCTGTGGCATTAGTAGTAAAACTTAAACTTTATTTTTATTTCACAAAATGAGAAGAATATCTTTTCCCTCATTATGTTTACTAACTTAGGAGAATAAACCACCTTTACAGAAAATTATATTTACTTTTTTATTTTGAAGGCCCTGCATGTTTGTCCCCCATATTTAAACACACCCTTTCCAAGCTGAATCCCCTCAACTTTTTTCTTTTGACATTTTCTTCAAGGTTAGTAACTTATGGAAGCTTCACTATAATATTCAACAATAACTTCCACAATTTGCCGTATTTAAAATTTTGACAAAATGTTACCAAATTATGGATCACTCTCCACGTGCATTGAATAAGGGCTTCTTACATGTTACAATGGTCGATCATTCAATGTAACATGGAACCACCTGCAGATTTCCAATGCATTATAGTTTCAACTTTTTCACAAGACTTAAGAACTTGTGACCAATACTTTCTGAAGCAAAACATGCACTGGAATGCTTTCACATGATTAATACATAACATACCTATGTGTGTGGCTTCCTCTATATCTTCCAATGAATATTCATCAGCTTCATTAAATAACAGGAGGACCAAACTTTGAAATAGTGAGACTTGAAGTTCTTTAATACTGCTGGACTGAAAAGAAAAAAGAAAATAAAAGCAATACTAGCTAGTGCTCAACTTACCCAGTTTAATAGGTCTGTTTACTTGGGTACTTGGAGAGAGGGAGGGGTGGTTGGGGTGGGAGTGAACTTCTTTAAGTTAAAATGGGAAACTGGTTACAAAATGAAAGTTGTAGCCATATTATGTAGTTATATGCGAGTGTGTATTATTATTATGTTGTTTATTTTTATCTTTTTCATTAAAGGAGTGGTTGCCTAGTTAAGCTCTTTAGAGTTTTTGCAATTACTCCCTTTCCAAACTTGCTAGTGTGATTAATGTAATTACCCTTTCTCCTTTCTTCTTACACCATCAATATATAAGCAACATTTCATTTTGTACAGTAATGTTTTGTAATTGCAGATTTATAGTAAGCACTGTCATTGTTTTATCGTTTTTTTAAGGACAACACAATTTATGTATGTATACTGCTTCAAGTTGTGGAAGAATCAATAAATGAATGAATGAATATAACTACTGAAAGAAGAATCAGATTGCTTAAGGCAACAAAACTGTTCAAACTTCAGTAACATATAGATAATGTGCATTGAACCAGTAAGCTGCCTTGACAAAGTATTGTACAATATTGCCTGTAGGAAAGGAGGGTTTGGAGGGTTTCAGTCAAGGCTTGTTACTTGCCCTGAGTTTATTAAAGGAGATCAGTATACAATAGTACCAAACAGAAGAAAATTGGACCCCATTTCAGTACCACACTGTGTTTCATTACACACCTACAACATGTAGGTGTGTGGTCCTGAAAGCATTAAAAACCAAACTGAAATTCTAAACTCACCTTTTCTGTAAACTGTGCTTTTAATAGACAGTGTCCCAAGTTTGGCTGCCACTGTAACTTCCTGCCACTATGTTTACTAAGATAAAATGTCTTGAAAATTTCCTGCAGTTTAATCATCTGCAAGAGGAATAGAATGTTGAAGCTAGCACATTTAAAACATTGTTCAAATCTGAGGTTGTGTATTCTTATCTACAGAATAAACATATACCCTGTATCACAGAACATATATACCAAAACTATGTCATTTTTGGTGGCATTCTTTAAAATAACTAACATAATGAAAATTACAAGACATCAGGTTTATTTTTTCATCTAACTTTTTTACATACAGCTACCAAATAGAAAGCAAAATGAATGAAGCATGATTAACCAGGTTTCAAAGCACATTCATATCAACCCTACATGTTTGTTTCTGGAAGAGTTCCAATAAATTTTAATACCATGATGACATTCAATAAGGACTCAAATAACTTAAACAGTTTCTTTTCCATAAAAATTATAATTATTTTTACCAAATGATATCCCATAGTTAGATTTACGAGGCCACTCCTATTGAATTACAAGGGCAACCCCCACCTCTCCTCATGACAAATTTCATTCTAGAGCATATATTTTATCATATGGGGCATCAAAGAAAAAACTTGCACAGAGAAGAGATCTACATAGTTCCTAACACGATTTCATAACAGGGTTTAAGTGATTACCTATTTCAGGAAGTCGACGCTTTTTCCAATCAAGGGCCTTTTGGATATTTACGTAACATTCAGGGATAATTCTTAACTATCAATGTTTCACTGCATAAGTTCAGAATGAAATTTGTCATGAGGAGAGGGGGTGGTGGGGGGGGGGGTTGTTGCCCTTATAATTTAATAGGAGTTGCATCTTAAATGTAACAACGGGAATTCATTTGGTAAAATAATTCACTTCATAATTTATGTATAAAAAGAAAATGATATGGATCTATAGGCATGCCACCAAATTATGTTTGATGCATACTACATTGTTCTTTGAATGTGCACAATAACTTCACTATTAGTACTAGATAAAATATCTATAAAATAAAAAATAGTGTTAAAGGCTGCTTTGAAAAAAGATACAGTTTCATTTGGTCGTGAAATTGCATTTCAAGACTGTCATGAGCACTCCATAAACCATGTCATAGGCTGTGTACTACTTACATCATTTGGGATAAGTACATCCATTGGGGCATATGTCGGCCAGTATCCCATTGTCAAGATATTGACAGTTAAATCTATACCACCTGGGATTGTCTGATGCTGCATATGCTGAAAATAAAACAGTAATAGCTCAAACAATTTACCATGTCAAAGGTTATGTATAGTAGAACAAGTAAAAGGAAGCAATGTAACATTTATTCAACTTCAATCAGCATTTACATTTTACATTGAAAAGGCTGTTTTGTATGCCTTACCTGCAGAAATTTACCTTCTAATTACATCTTCTGTCTAAAAGAAAACCATTAGGTGCTAGAATTTACCTCTACTGTTTGTGATTTTGAGCCCAGCACGATATAGCAATTTTTGCTTTTCATTTCAAACTTATGACCAAAAATTGCGGACTCTGTGTAAAAATATATACTACCAAATTTATCTCCATTTCTTTAAAGCATACAAACAATGATCTCAATGAACATTAGAAATCTTATATTTGAATGTTGGGAGCAAATATTTTTGACCATGCAATTTGAAAGCAAGAAATGACCAAACTGTTATCTAAGTAATAAATGTTGATAAGATGGGAACAAAATAAGATAAAACATTGAGATACTTATGAAGTCATACAACACTTTGATGACAATTATTGTTGTAACAATTCATGTAACTTGCTGACATTTCTACTAAGCTTGAGCAACTCTGAATGGAGTCACGCCTAAAATGATGTTATAACTGACACAGAAACACACAAATCAGCAGCTATGACAATTGAAACTAGGAATTGAATAACAAATTTTAAGAGCCAATAAGGTTAAATACTTCATTAAAATGTGCGATGTGAATCCAACTGAAACTCTACAATATGATTTTGTGCATATTACTGAAATACTGAAAAATGCCCCAGAAGTCAGCAATGCCATAAAAGTGGAGTTGCTACTTGACCTGAAGTCCCATTTAAGTAGGGTAAGTCAAGTAGACTTTAAGAACTGTGGCATTTACAGCTGCAAAAAGTGGACACACAAAAAAGCCAATCCCATTTCTTTGGTCTAAAATAGTATTCAGACTACAATGGTCTTCTGTAGTACTTTTGAACAGGCACTGTAACTGCTTCTTTTAGTCTGAGAAGGATGCACCAACTATGAAGCACTAAAATAATTGAACAATTCTCCCCTTTCCCCACAAGGAAAAAATTCCCACTTAATACTTTTCTCATACTTATAAATTCTCTTCCATTAGCTCTATACTTCATTTGTTACCATTTATCTCTAAACTTTGTCCTTTATCCTAATTGACCAGACCAGGACAAATCTATGTTGACCTCATGCAAACTGATTTGATCCGACAACAAATGAGTGACATAACCAGC
Source organism: Holothuria glaberrima (assembly GCA_009936505.3). Taxonomy (NCBI): domain Eukaryota; kingdom Metazoa; phylum Echinodermata; class Holothuroidea; order Aspidochirotida; family Holothuriidae; genus Holothuria; species Holothuria glaberrima. The sequence continues at coordinate 8,123 of WURT03088403.1, read as the reverse complement.
AATTATCAGACCCTCCTGAACCTAACCTTCCATGGCCTCTTCTGACCTGACATAAGTAAAAGAAGATGCGAGATGACCAAATTTCATCTAACTTAATGCAACTGGATAATGCTCACCTGCTTGAAAGCCAACATAATATCCTTGGACAGTTCCATATCTTTAAACATACCCTCTAGTTTGCTGGTGAATGCTCCACCACACTCTATGAAACAGAACCATACAATTATTTTGGAAGACTTTTGGTAAATATTTCATACTGTACTGACTTAATCTCAACACAAAACCTCAAGCACATTTTAATGTAAAGACAAGTCTGTGAAAATGACAATTCAAACACTGTTATTCTTTGATGAATAATGATTCCTTTGGTGATCTCATTCCTGCCAATGTTGTCCTATAGTTCAATGGCAAATCAATCTTACACACAATGAACTGAAAATAAACAGGACAATCACTATGTTGACCATACTCAAGGATATGCCCTCACTGCCCTATCCATTAAGGTTAGTTCATTCTCTATATAGCTGACACAATACATATGAAAACAAAGAATTTCTTCACTACTGTTACTGAAACATTGAAGAAAGCAGTGACTGTATCAGCACAAGGCACCACAATATGGAGTCTAAGCTCTCAAGTAGTGTGTACACTATGTTTAATCAGGGGGTTGCTACTTTTGAGGATTTTGAACAGAAAGTTTAATTTATGCTAAATTTATGCTTAAAAAGGCAATTTTTGTCATCCCAGACAGTTCCAATTCTCTCAACTAAACAACTTGTAGCTCCTCCCATAACTATATAAACTTGTCCTTATGCAGACACAAACATATTTTATTGCTTTAGGCCATGTCCTGGTGAGTATACAAGGCTATAATGTGTAATCCAGATACTCTCCCTGCATTGTGTTGAATGTGAGTTACTATGCATAATTTGAATTTTACAACTTTGATGTCAATCAAAGAGCAGTCACCAACTGGGAATTTTGATACCCCACTCTAAAAATGCACTTCGGGGTGGAGAGTGTATGTCTTTAAAGCCCCAGGAGATATCAGCCATAGGTACTTATTCCGCTGATGGGGTTTCTTTCTTTCATTCATGGGCTCCAATTTGATATCAATAAGCTAGCAGCATCATTCACATCTTGTGATCCTATCACAAATGGCTAACTCAGAACAAATCTATGATGAGTAGGTTGACACTGCCACTAATTTGAAGGAAAGTGCCACAGAACTCGAAATGACTGTTCAATGTTTAATTAAAAAATTCAGAGAAGTTCACTCCTTCCTAAAAAACCACCTCATGCGAATGAGCTGCAGGGGCAGAAGTCTATCTTTCCTGAAATGAAATCCTGAAATCACATTTTTACGAAACAAAAAAAAATTCATTTAGAACCCTAGGTGTGCAAATATGCAATACTTTTTAATTTCCTAATGATATAGATGTAGCAGATGACAAATCCCTATTGTATGAACTACCTAATCCAGTAAAATTCTTATAGAAATGCCCAGAGAGATGTAAGAGACAGATTACTGTGTTACAGTGCAAAGCCCTTCAGAGCCATCTATCTCCTTCCAATAACAGCTCCCTGGTTGAATGAAATCAGTTTTTAGTTTAAAGGCATTTTTTGAAGCAGTCACTAATCTTCATATCAGACCCAACCAGAATGTGGAGTATAAGCTATTTTGGATGTGAAAATTTTTAGTTGTGAGGTTTTCTTTGAATCAGTTAATGCACTAAAAATCAGATTCCAGCCACAATGAGAAGTATCTGCTAAAATGTGAGATGTTAGATGTTTTGATTGTTTGGGTTGAATGATATTCCTTGAACTAATAAGTCGTTTTATATCAGATTCCAATCAGTTGCTGAGGGCTATCCATTACTTCTTTATCAAGGTGCAGAGCTGCTAACTTTGCAAAATGAAAAAGAGGAACCCCACCTCACGGTACTCCGAGCACTGCATCGTTTCCAATGAGGTTAATCAAATATAAACCTGATGAGACCCCAGACCAGGGAACAGCCCCTCCCCTGTAGGATTGCATCATCCAAGAAGTCCTGAAACCATTTTTCCGTAACAGGGTATGCAAGAAAAAAGAAAGCCTTGCCTAATTAAGGTACACAGCTTCTCAAAAAAGGGTTCATTTCTTCATTCAACTTTCAAGTCACCAGGACTTTTAACTATGGAACAGATTCTACTAGGCTAGCAAGCAGTAAAATTAGGCATACAGGCTGCTTTACACAATTTTCACCCTCTCCACCCCTTGTCGAGTGAAAAACTGAACATTAGCATGTATTAAATAGCATAATATGAACAACTTGTGACGGTTACTAACGTTAGGCCAAGGCTAGGGCTAACATTAAGTTACTGCCTAACTACTGAAGATGGTATCCTAACACTAACTGTTACTTAGTCTAATGTCAGGCCTAGCCTAGGACCTTCAATGAACTGTACTTGGTAAAAAATGATATTACTTCCTACTGTAGTTGACCACTTTCTGATGATCCAAAGCTGACATAGTATGATATTATTTTCTTATAGACAAAGAAAGTTTGCTATTAATCCAATTAGAACAAATGTACGAACCTTGCATCGTCACTACTGCAGCTCAACCAAATGCTAGTACTTCCATACTAAAACACTACATACGTTATGCATGCTAGCTGCAATGCTGCATATCATGCATACATTTCTAGTTATACATTTCTAGTTAGCTGCGCATTCATGTGAGACCTAGTTTGAAGTGAGCCAGACCAAAGATTTATACCACAGAGAAAGCTACTGGACCAGAAAATAGGAGTATTTTCACTTCACAGTATTAACACATTTTTGTGCTCTACATGGAAGGCTGCATATTTTCTATGCTTGAATGTTTACGAATGGTTAGCTACAGAATGGGTTTCTCCGCATTATATTTCTGTGGTGACTGTTCAGTTATGCATGCTATTTCCAACTCCGGTTGAAGTTACTACAAGAGAAAGTTATGTACAAATACCATGTGGGAACTTTTGTGAAGAAAATCAGAACATGGCAAATCTGAGCTGAAAAAATCGGAACTGTTCCGACTGAATCAGAACAGTTGGCAGCTCTGGAGGTGTATAACAACTATCATTTTTCCCTTTGTAGTTTAAGGTACCTACACATACAACACTTTTTAAGTACTAAGTGGAAGGTTGCTCTACACCACTTCCATAAGCCCCAGTTTATACCACTACCCTCGATACCAACTGTTTTGACAGGCAATGAATACATTATCACGAACCTTGCTTCAATTTGGACAACATGGACTTCTCAGCATCTATGGAAGCACTCTTGCCTACCAGGAGTCTCTTTGCTAAGTCCTTCTTATAAAATGCCTCAAAGACATCTTTACCTATTGGAAAAGAAAAAATTAGCAAAACAATTAACAAACTTTCTAACACCTGGAAGAACTACTTTGGAATGCAAATGGAGTTGCCTAAAATATTAATTTCTACTACTGATCTCATTACGTAATCAGCATTCCTCATGCGCCAATTTGCAGAGTTGGAGAGCAAATAACTAACTAGCTATATGGTCAAAAAAGAAGTCCTTATAGAGAAAGCAAAATGGTTCATGTAGTCCCAAATGGTTTACTTGAGGAGACTTCATAAGCCATCCAATTCAAGTCAAAATTGCAAACGATTTTTGTTGGATACCAGTCAAGAATCTTTTGAACTCCAAGCACCACTCTAGAACTCCCTGCAATGTTTAACATTTTAGTAAGGTTCTAAGTAAAAAATTTTCAGAATCACCTAATTGACCTCTCTGAAATCACTATCCTGGCTACAGTCTGAAAAGGCTCACACAGTTTTCAAAATAAGAGTAGTGATACAGCACATAAGCTATTCAGCTGGCTAGCTAACAGCTTCTGATTGTACATCAACATCAGGCTTTGGCTTTTGAAGAGTGAACAAAAGTATAAAACAGGTCACCTTGAATTGGGTAGATAACCTGTTTTGTACAGTAAGGTCAAGTTTAATGAAGATATGATATTATCAAGTTTAATCTAACTGGATCAATCCAATCTGTATTATGGAATAAATCACATGACTTTTCAGGTATTCTTTGTTTGGTGCAGTACCAATAGTTACCTACAAGAGTCTTACTAAAGGCAGGTGTTCTATAGCACACCTTACTGATAGTCTAGGCCAGCTATGTTCACCTTAAAAAGGCAAGGCCAGGTAACAAGCAAAACAAAACAACTACACTCTTCAATAAAAACTTGGTTGACTTAAACTTAGCAAACCAGTACGTGAATTCCTGGACAATGATAAATGACATTCTATGCCACAAGTTGGAACAGATTTAAGCTGTGTTCTTCCTGGATAAAAATCTCTTTGGATTCATTCTGTACAACATCTATCAATCTGTCATGAGAAATATGAAGCAAAAACTACCTATACGTGCCTCCCAGTGAAAATGATACTGCTCTATACAGTTCTTTCATCTGCTGTTGTGAGTTTTTAAAGCACTTGAGTCCTTACTACTTGGGCTAGACTTTAATGGATACATCTTGTTACGAATCAAAAAATCTGACCTTGGAGCATTTCTCAAACACTGCATACATTTTACTGGACTCTGTACAATATGTAGCACCAAAATAACATTTACATATTTCATGTAATATAAAGTAGTAAGTCCCACCAAGTTTCAAGATAAAAAAATACCATACAAGACTATGGTAACACTAGATATACAACTACTTTAAAGTTACTTTAAACAGCAATGCCTGTTAGTCAAGAGTTCCAAGCATGGTTGGAAGATAGCATTATTCTAAAACCATGTCATACCAAGACTACTTCAATGTATATCCACAGTTTGCCAGTGATGTAATTTAAGACTAACTGCAATGAAACATGCTGAGTATCAATAAATGTTCAACCACGTATGGATAATAATTCACAAAGTCATCATCAAACACATCAAAACCAATGCACTCAATGAACTCCTTGTGTCTATTGAAGGTGTGCAAAAAATCACCAAAAATTAAAAATGTTTTCTCCATTTTGAACTTTGCACTGAGTTTTGCAACAATTCAAAAGTTAAAGTGGCTGAAATTACAAATTGTGTTATTTTAGGATACAAAAACACTGTAAGATGTGTTACCTTGAAAAGTATGGTTTTCATAAACAGAAAGGTTCCTGTCTACTGTGTGTGTTTTGAGCAGCAATGCTTCCCAAAAACTTTGCCAGGCTTAACAAACCTGGAAAATTGGCACTTACTGGGAAGCACCTGTCAATGTTTTGTAAGGTGCTCCTTACCAAACATTGTTTGCAGTAATTTTTGCAAAGTTCCAACCCTGGCTTGAAAGTTTCGAAGGAGACACACACTCAAGAATATTTTACCCTTTCACAGCAGATGTTTGTGTTAACCTTTGACACAAAAAAATGTAAAATAAATGCAACACATCTCAGAATTGTTTGATGTGTACTTACCATGTATAAATCTGAATATGACCATTATTTTATCCAACAGTCGTTCTAACTCTTCTTCTGTAGCTTCTTTGTTTCCAGCACGCAGCTTGTTGTCTACATACTTTGCTGTTACAATAAAAACATTTATGAAAGAAGGTTGTCAATTTTAATATGACGAATGTCACACCCTTGGCAAGATTTTACACAGGTGAATAAAACTGCTTGAAGCAAAGTAAAGAAGATTTATTTATCAAGTTTCAAAATCATATTGTTCACAAGTTCAATCTAATAGCTCAATTTCCATGGTCTGGTTTACTAAAATTTAGCTTATAAACCCATCAAAAATTTTAAGTATATGAAGTAGTATCCCAAAACCTGCACTGATGAACCAAGCTTTTACTCTGATATATGAAACACACTTGAATTAAAAAATAGCAGTATTGCTTAGCTGTCCAAGTTAAACATACATGTATCAATGTCTGTAAGATTGGTATGGTGTAAAAATTACTTTGTGCACCACAGTAAAAAGATAATGCAAAATGCAATGTTGGACAGCTTATTTTGTTGCCCCTTCCTTGATAATTACGTATTTTATATATCATCTTTTTTCACCACAGTCATTTTACTTCAAGTTTATTCAAAGAAATAATTGAACAATTCAAGTCACTGTAAACAGGAATATTTCCATTTCAGGTTAAAACACAGTGCTTGAAGCAAGCAAGAGTTATCACTAGCACCCTAAACTTGCATACTACTTTACTCTCCGGGAAAAAGTACCAATTATAAAAACAGAGCAGCATGGCTGCTATCCCTCAACCCTTCTGATGTTACCTGTTAAGCTTTTAACTAATTTTGAATACAATCATGGTCCACACTTAATACATACCCCAGGTAATGTTGGGCTTTCCAGCATGTAAACTCTGTTCACCTAGCAGTTGGACCATGTCAGGGATAAATCTTTATTGCTAGTTCATCTCCTTATATAACACTGCCCATAAGAGCATGGATCAGAAACTAGAGTCACAGTGCATAAATGTGACCAGCTGGTGTAGGTCAGTGGCATATCCAGAGGGGGAAGACAATATCAAATGTGTTTCCTCCTTCCTCCCTCTTCCCTCCCTCCCCCTTCCTCCCCCCCCTATGTTTCCCCCCCCCCCCCATGAAATTGGTAAGCAAAAATGAAGTACTGGATGAAAATTTAATAACACCATACATTTGAAGTTTAAATGCTGTTAAGTAGTACTGATTTGTGTGCTTTTAAAATTACAATTATTCCAAATTTTAACATTGATTCCCTAATGTTGATTACATGGTTGACACAGGGCCTTGAGTGAGCAAAGATCATATCTCTTCACTACCACTCCAGCTAGACCAGGGAAACAAGTGGTGATGAACCAAACAGCAACATCCTGGATGAAAAATGACCCCACTGTATGCAATGTATTAACACAGCAAGGAGAGCTGTGTAATAGATACTAAAATGACTGGAGGATAAGTCTGGAAACTGGCCATTGCAGTACATTGTGTACACAGTGGACACTGGCAACTACTAGAAATAATAACAATGCTTCAGAATAGGAGTCAAAACAAAGTAACAATGAACCTGTCCCATGCAGGCTATTGCCTTCAGGCTGTTCCTTTAAGTTGGTGAGCATGCCCCTCCAGATAAAATTTACTTTGGCTCACTACCATGTAATATAGCCACATTACCAAGGAGGGAGACTCCAAAAAGAACTTTGTGGGTTGAGCCAACGACTATGAGGGAAGGAGGGTGATAAGAAGCTTTTAAATTTTAAATATATATGCCTACTAAAACTAAATGTAAATCACTGGTAAAGGTATTTCACTTCTCCTTACCCACAAACTCTGCTGGCTTATTGAGCCTCTTGTTGATAAAATTTTCAAATGCTTCTTTCATTGCATTTGAAAATTTTTCATTCATTGCAAAGCAGTCCTTGAGAATGTTGTCCATTTTGTCTTTAAAGTCTAACAAATCCTGCACCATTGTCTTATCCTTCTCTGGATCTATCACTATTGTTGTACCAGTTTTCTACAGAAAAGACCAAGAAACAAACAAGTTTTCATAGGAGCCTCATATAGCTCTCACAAGATCAAGATATTGAATTAAAAGATGAAAAATATATCTCCAAAGGGCTCTGTGATCACTGGAATGATATCATCTGGGGTTTTCACTTCTTCATTTAAAGACACATGTTAATTTTCACTGCTTTACTGTCCATTTTCAGACACGGCTGTACATTCCCTGGTTAGTGTGAAGCAATGCCCCCCCCCCCACATAAAAAAAAATTCCCAATTATGCCACAGAAATTTTGTCACAGCTACAATATCAACAACAGATGTTTATGACATATCTTTTGGAATGTTTCTTCAAACATCAACCACGCTCCTTCAGACCTAAGGAGCAAGCTACAGGTTCAACCAAACACACACAAATGACCACAGAACATGTACCCTGTCCCTTCTAACTTAACTGGAGCAGTATCTACAGCCCTAAATATAGATCCCAACGGACAAATACCCTACCTTTCCAAACCTGAATAGCAGTCTAGAGGCCAAATGTTACACATATACACAAACATTAATGCCCTTCAAACCTGAAAAGCAGGCTTAAGGCCCAATGACAAATAAAAAACACAAATATTCACATTTAAGTGTACAGTAACCCTTCAAACC
>WURT03088392.1:0-12802 GCA_009936505.3 Holothuria glaberrima | reverse complement strand
TATATACATAGAAAGCCACGTATACTCCGATAAGTAAATAAGACAGTAAAACGTACGTAAATAGGCACATAATAGGTTGACGAGTACGTTACAAATAGGTTTTTTTTTCTTTGTTTTTTTGGAAATTTTCGGTCCTCCTAGGACCTTTCTCACGCATAGTAGAGCTCAAGAGTGAAAATTGGTGAGAAATGGCATGCAGAACAAAACAACCAAAAAGATTACCATCTCATCCTGGAAGAGTACAATAGCGGGTTAAAAAGACGAAAAAACTTCAAGATTAAAGTTGCTTGTGGAAGTTAAATCTGTTAATGGGGACCACGGTCTTTGTTGAGTCCGTTGATGTGTTACCTAAGGGTAAGCATTCAATTAATTTCCATTCGTTTACGATGCTCTGTATAGAGTTCAAGGTACCTGCAATTAAGGTGCATTTCAGGTTTTGAATACAGTGATGGGGGAGATTAAAACGCTGGTGACTTGGAAACCAGCAGTATTGTCACGAATGGTCTTTTGTGTTTTTGTGGTTTTTAAATCTCAACTGGAAAAGATATTCCTTTTTCGCCGGCATAAATGCCATTACTACAAGCATCACAGTTGAAAATATATAACATTTGAGGAATCGCCATTAAGAATGGGGAGGGGGGATTTGATGTTGGGAAGGGAGAGTCTGTCCCCTAGTGATATGTGTGCAGACCTGACACCTTGGCTTTCCACAGCCAGTGTTACCTCTAACTGGTTGTTCAGGGGTTTGAAGTTTGGAAGAAGTGAGTATCTGTTTCAGGTGGTGGTTGGCGTCAAGTGAGACTGGAGTGGGGGTTCAGTAAACGTGTTTGAGGGGGGAGAGGATCTTCCTTGCGGGGAGAGAAATCGCTTCTTAGTGTTCGGGCAAGGTTAGGGATGAGGGAATGAAAATAGAATACAGGGGGAATACGATTGTTAGATGATTTAGTTTTGTAAGAACAGAAGAAAGGAGATCCTTTCCGCTAGTGGAGCTGGCTTTGAGTATTCCATGTTTAAAAGTCTGCATGGGATAACCGTTGGAAAGAAAAAAAATCCTCGAGGCGGGAAACAGCAATTTCAAAATCATAAGGGCCGGAACATATACGTTTGATACCGAAGGCACTGACCCTGCTGACTGTAAACAATCGATTTCTAAAAGCTAGTTGGATTGGTGCTGCGAAAAAGTTTACGTTAGGGATGTCTTCAATCGTTATATGAATTCTAACAATGAAATTGCGTTCAGTGACGTACTGTTAAAATTGGACGACTCCCATATTGCAAACCCACAGACAAACATCTTAGTTGTTACATTTGATAGTGTCTACCCTGAGAAACTTAAAAGGTCAATAATTTATAGCTAATATCTTCGCACCAAACGGATTTGCTCTGTTACAGCCCGCTGACTACGATCGTTCGGTTACTTCCCTCACCGGTTACTTTCTAACGAATGGCTTCCCTATCCACATTATCAAACACGGTACTTAAAGTTGCTTCAATCAATCGCTAGGACGTTCTATCTTACTATAAAACCAGACCCCCAATAGACTTATCATTTTATCCCTTGTGCTTAAGTACCATATCCCATAATTCCTAAATTTGCAAGTACCCTAAAACAAACCTTTGCCTCTCTCAAAGACGATCCAGCCCTCTCGGGCATTTTTCCAATCCCCCTCTCCCACCATTGCGCCAGTCCACTGATCTCAGGATACTGCTTACTTAAGTTCCTCCAAACAACCGACCTAGGACGATATCTCTAAGGGTCAGTAATAATTACTACAACAAAAGACGCTGCCAAATCTGCGAGCATTTTACGATTGAAGAACGTATCAACACCCTTAACATAAATTTTCCGATCATTTCTCCTAACCTTAATTGTGATTCCTGAATGTTGTTTTCTATTTTCTATTGTAATCTAGGTAAAGACAAGCTCTACGTGAGTGAAACCGGGACTTCCTGCTAAGGATTCAATAACCACTCAAGCAGTAAATCCGGATTCCCAGTAGCAGAGCACTTAAAAACCTCACCATTCAATCGAAAATCTTAATCCTCATTGCAAACAACTTGATTTGCGAAGAACAACGAAAGTGTACCGAACTTGTTTGGATAATGAAGCTTAAATCACACATCACCGGACTTGACAAAGACCTCGGTCTTCTAAATCAGCACACGTTCCAGCAGACAATTTAATCCTCTCTTCTGTTTGTTATTACACACAGCGTTCTGTGCCACGATAATTTTACCTAAAGATCTCGCTGACGAAGGTTCCATATACCAAAGTGTCTAGAAACATAGATATGTGAAGGAATTATTAGAAAAGAAAAAGAATACAAAATATCTTACATTTCTTTTTTCCCTAATACGCATTTGTGTTTCTGAACACTAGTTCTAGATTCATATGTTGATTTCTCCAGAGCCCGGTGAAGGCCAAAGGTCCGAAAGTTTGTTAGTAAATATAGTTAAAGACATAAGGCGACGTCCTTAACTTGATTATAAACATTGTAATGGTAAGTATTGCAGTCAGATGATCAATTAAGACAAGGAGGAAAAATAATGAAAATAAAGGATCCACACCAGGATCAGGACACGGATACAGAAAATGTTCAAAAAGATCAATTCTAAAGAAGTAAACATGTTAACAACCACAACAGAAGAGTTGTACTGCGATGATATAGACAATTCCACACTAAATTCCTTACTGGACGAGTGCGCATACACCTTTCCCTGGATGTAGACTACCAGGAAACTTCTGGTTAGTTCGGTGGAGCGTTGCCTGGAGGAAATGTTCAAATGTGGTGATTATTCGGGGTATAGGGATTTTTTGAGTGGGAATTGCTTTTGAATTTGCTATTGGTTGGGAAACTTCCCTGAAAGGACGATAACGGTTTTCCATACGTCACGGAAGGTGGGGGTTGCCCCAAACCTTTCAAATCATGACCTCCATTTATTTAAAGTAACGTGTGATGAGAAATTATTATAGTATTATGGACGACAACTTTATTTCCATCTAACAAATGTCACAAATTTTGTGTTGGGTCACTCGACCACGGGTCACCGGATTAAAAATGTGCGGAAGCCTGGTGCTTGGCATCAAGATGTGTCCCCCTTCCCAAACCAGGTTTTTTTTTATATACAGCCACTATTGTGAGGGGAAATTACCCGTGACGATTTGGAATTTTCTGAGGACTTAGCTGATTATGTCTCAGTTCCATTTAATAATCGCCACTTTCAAAGCATTCGAGAAAATTGTAGGTCAACATGTTCGGCGGAGGATCGATTTGAATTGTTGGTATGTTACCGCGTGAGCGAACTTAATCGACAGAGTCCGGGCCGCCAAGCCAGTAGAGGCCCCTGGTCACGCAACGCGTCCACGTGTCCGTTTTTTTTTTTTATGTCAATCGAAAACATCGGTTCTTTGCCCTAATATGGCCCCTTCCCATGCTCTCTTTGCAAATCACTTTGTCCATCTTTCAATCCTCCTTTTGTGATTGTGAATAACGCAGTTGCTGAATAAATCCACTATTTTTCTATTCAAAGGGTGTTGGTCATTGACCAAACTGAAAAGAGGAGATGCGAGTGTAACCACCTAGAAAGTGAATCCATCAAGGAAAGGTAAGAATTAACAAACAAAAATCACTGAAGCTTCCCTTGATTGTTAAGAAGAATACAACTTACCAATGTATGCAAAGGAAACCTTGGAACCTGGAATGAATATGGCAGCAATCGAGTGTAATTAAACTTAAAGGGAAATATTGCGTTTGAAAGTGACACCAATGTAATCCCACTGTGGTCTTTTCCCCCTTTCCAAACAAGAATCAAAAATAACTTGCAGCAGATCATCACTAACCTCAAGAAATATGGACAAAAAGAAGCAATAATTTTCTCATCGAACCGGCTCATTACTGAACGACAAGCCTCGCCCCCATGCAGACATGCAACCATTCGCACCGCTGCATATTCATTTCGGAAGAGCGGTTATGTCGGGTCATATTTACACTCATTACGCAATACGTTGACCTTGCCTCCTTTACTTCCCAAGACCCTATGCTCACAACAGAGTACCACCATGAAAGTACTACCTCGGACCTCCATGGTACCAACACAGTTACCGTTCCGCACTGTGTTGTACCGTGGAATATTGCAACTCATCCAGAGAGATGCAGTAGTGTTATCATCTCCCTGGTTCACTATACCGCTGTCTCTCACAGAACCTGTAGAGTGTAGTGCGTTATTAGGACTTTCCGAAGGTGGAATTTTACCTGAGAAAGGCTTGTACTTAATTTTTTGGCAGGTTCGTAAGATTTTCGTTTTCAACAAGGGCCTAAACCGATAGTAGCAGTTGCTGAAGCACCAACAATCTCTTTTGCATCCCGCTGTTCCGAAAGGGAAACAACCTGCTAATGCCCAAGGGCTACAATTGGAATATAACAGTTTAACGATAACATTGCGTATGTTATACCGGGGAAGTGATTAGACCAGAGAGTCAAATAGCAACTCCCTGATAAAACCGGGCCCTACAGTACACTAACTGTAGTTCAAAAAGGGTGTCAAATAGCAACTCCCTTGTTCAGTACAGGCAGTGTAGTACTCATACAGTTTGTTCGTATTTTACGAACATTTTGTACTCGTTGTAGAAGGCGTTTGTTATTATCTGACGTAAAGTGATAAAATGATTTGATTGGTGGATTTCAAATCAAGTGTGATGAAGGTGTGTTTTTGCATGCATAATTGTTTGGGTGAACAAATTTGTCAGTTGTTACAAAAAAGTTAATTACTCGTTAATTAGTGCTAACCGGGTAGAAATTTTTCCCAGTTACCTCTTTTTCACCGAACGGGACCCAACGGTATGTAGAAGAGGATAGGTTCAATAAAAAGTCTTACAAACGCAATATATCCCTTTAATAAGCCTTTTGGCCAAATCACACGTGTAAACCATTCACCCTCAGCCAGTCTAGAAACAGAGATACACGTTACAGCAGGGAGTTTTTCTTGAAATACGTCCCTGGTTACAGACCGCTTCTGAAGGCCGGTGTGGCAGGTCAGTGTTTGGTCAATTCAGTTTGACCTTGTGTTATTCATGGCAGTCACGTACACATAAGAGAACAGAGTGATACCATGGCTCCATCATGGTGATACTTTCCAAGTTTCCAGAGGGGCAAGGGCGAGACAAATTGCAGATAAGTTACAGGGAGAAAGCAGTCGCCCAAGTTTATTTTGAAAAATTTGCTAAACCTTACAGATCTCCTATTTCACTCACAAGTATTGTTCATATGTCTCAGTATGCAAATCTTGAATACAGAAAAAAACAAGGAGTTAATCTGCATGAATTTAACAAAAAAGTAGCGGTAACAAAAATATTGTCCATCATTGATGCCGGAGGCATTCCTGTATTAGGATGACCGGGTATCCTAACAAGGGCGTAGCCAGGATTTCATCTTAGGGGGAGGGAGTGGATGAAATGATGACTAATCGCCGTCCTAGGGGACGGGGAGTCTAAGGGGGACTTAGCTTACGAAGGGCGGGCTAGATGCAAAATGGTGCTACATTTGATGCTAGATTTGAATTGAATATATCACTAGGAATTCCTGTTTTTTAAAGTAATGGTTTTAATTTTTCATCTGAAATCTTCTTGAGAAATTTTTTCCATTCTCCCAGCCTACGCCCTGAGTCGCGTACAGTGTTTTTGCTAGGACGTTTTCTCAATGCGACATTTACTGATCTGAAGCTTGGGGGAGGGGTCTAAGGGAGGGGGAATTTGAAATGTGCCTAGATCGCAAATGGTGCAATATTTGAGTGGATTTCTGCCCTAATGAGGAGCCCGGCCGGCGCCACGAACGTTACGCACGGACTCAGTCTACTTTCTGATCTTCGAGATGAAAGTAGGGTAGTGGGGCTCGAAGGTTACAATGAGGGCTTGTGAATTAGGAAGTCCTGTCGCAATTAAAGCAGACAAATATGATTTGCTGGCAGCAAGGAAGTGGCAAAATTATTCTGGTGAGGATAATTCTGTCAAAATTTACACCCGCGTAGAATTTGCTTGTCAGATTTTTTTGTGCGACATTTGTCGCCGTTTATGCGACATTGTCGCACAAATAGGGGCTGGCTAAAAGCTAAAACACTGGTCGCGTAATGCTCGCAGCTTCTTTAATTTGTCAAAAGGGCTTAAATTTATGTATGATATATATGAATCAGAAATGTCTTGCGTAAGGAAGCGTTTTGCGCTATGCGCATGTGGTCAAGGAGCCTGCGTTGAATCCATACCTTGTTTGCCTTCCTGGGCTTTACCTCCCTTTCCCCACCCCTTCATGGTCCCCAGGGGCGATACCACTGCCCCCTCTCTCTTCCCTCTTCTTCCTCCCTTTTTCTCATTTGTTTTAATCTTTTTTCCTTTTCCTCTTTTCCCCTCAGGCGCGGTTTTACGGGTGGTTGGGGGACTCAATAAAAAATCCGAGGTTGTGCATTATCTACCTGCTTTATTTGCGTTTATTGAGGAAAACAAAATTGCCCAATACATTTGTGCACATCTTGGTCCAGTGGATGTAGTTTCTCAAATGCGTCATGCAAGATAGGCATGTGATAACGTTTCTTGCATCCCACGTCCACGTACGTACACGGTACACGGTTGTTTTGACTGCCTGTAGTACGACAGCCACGCCTCGCCTTGGTACTGTATAGCGGATTAACGGTACGTACGCACAGTGCAGGCTTCTACTAGCTTACCCAGCTGCATTCTTACCTTTGACGCCAGTCCCTACATGAATGAGTTTGTCCAGGGAAACTGTCGTCGGAGTCTCGAAATAACTTCATGATTTCATAACATGGAAATTTGGGTCAGATAAGTAACATCTATGGTAGTATGTACATACATGTAAATCAAATTAACGGATTAATCACACCTGTTAGAAGTTAAAATATACTCATTTCGTGGCTGATCTTGTCAAGTTATACTGGCAGTCCTTTTTTATTCAAATCTACAGACCGAATCGTTACTCCCATCAATGTGAACAGGTCCGGTAGCTCGTATCTCTCAGTAAAGTTAGCTACGTTTTTCCGAATTAAAAAATAAATGCCTGTACAGTGGCGTACGCAGGAGGCATTCGGTAATGGCCCCCTGAAGGATGCTATTTTTTCTTTTTCTTTAGATCCTTAAATACGTACTTTTTCAACACAAATTTTACTTCAAAAGGTAGCATATATGTGGCACCAGATTGCATGTAAGGACACCTAATTTTTCAAAAATTTTCGAAGGGAGTGATTGTCTCCCCATGTCTCCCTCACCGATGCCAATTTTTTTAGATCCTAAAAATACGCAAATTTTGTAACACAAATTTTACCTCAAAAGGTAGCATATTTAGCACCAGATTGTATGTAAGGACATGATATTTTTCAAAAATTTTCAAAGGGGAGGGGGTGAGGATCCCCTCCCCTTACACCCCTCCCCCAGGCCGGCGATCACACAACGTACTGCATGCCCCCCGAGAGAAATCCTGCGTACACCACTGTGCCTATTCATACGTTACATGTATGTTATGGTACCGTTGGTACCGTTTTTATTATCATTGTTTTCAGCGTGGCGTTGCCGATTTACATATTTGAGAGAAAATTTTAGTCTTCCGTTTCAAGCCCCCCCCCCAAAAAAAATCCCGGTCTAGAACTGCGCCTGTAACAGGCCCTGATCATGTGCTTCAGGCGTCTCAACAGCGGCGTCCACTGTCGTCCACTTTTTTCCTAAAATCAGGAACAGACAAAAATCTTAAAGGGGTTGTTGCATCACCCTGAATATATCTTTGAATATTCCCATATCTCTATTGACAATGGGTGACTTTGTTTTAAATGACGTACATTCCGACAGTAGCATCACTCTGGTTGGTTAAGGGTGACTGGTTCAGTTGGGTGACCGAAGTTACCGCGAGACCGAAATTGTGTTGAAGCATAAGCGCGAAGCCTGAAATGAATTGGAGTTTGATCGATCGTAAATTTAGGTTCACGAGACCGAAGTTCAGCGAGACCGAAAAGGAATTTGGGTTCGTAAGACGGAAGGTCTCCGAGACCGAAAGTGAATTAGGGTCCGCGAGTCCAACTCAGATTTGTTCCCAGGGGTAATAAACCAAATCTGCAGTTATACCCGCTTTTCTGGTAAACCGTTTCGTTGCTGCGATATTGCAAAAAAACCCATTTGGGTGATTTTTTAATGTTCTTTGAAGGATCACATGCCAACAACGGCACTTCATATCTTCCCATAACCCCTAGGCTGTGACAGCCGGCAACGGAACCTAAAATACCTGACCAATGCCTTGTTCATGTGATTTGCTTCCTTTTTACCTGACTCTGCATTGCCATTGAAAGTGTGTGCACTTGTATCTTTTGTTGCACACGGAATTTCCGAATAGTGTTGTACCGATATCGCAAGAAACCGATATTACCGGTGCCGATACAGTTCTCAATATCGGCCTATAACAATCCGATGCTGATATTTGGATAAAAAGCATTAGGCAACCATTCATAGGCTTCGGGGCACCACGGTTAGGTATCCATTCATCTTGATGAAATCAAATATTGCATCTTGCATACAAAAACACTGTGGGCATTTTCTTGACATATAGCCTATAGGATAGATATAGGTGAGTCAAAGGCACTATGACACTTTGTGACAAAATGTGGTCACTGTCCTACTGTTATAGGGTGACATGGCTATATAAACTATATTCATGCTACATGTTATTCAACAGTTCAAGGAAATATTCAAGGTCATGTAATCATCTTAACTTCAAAAGAAAACAAAGAAGTTGCACAAGAACTGAAGAAGGACATCACAAATTATTGGGCAATAGACTATTCCAAATTAAGTAGATAAATTTCAAAATTTTATATCTCAGCAACGGTGTAAGTTATGAAAGTAAGAGTTGGATAGATTATTTTTTCCAACCTTCTAAAATATATATTCTTTTAATTCTAGATTTTAGGTCCACTTTAAGAAAAAGACAAGCCTTTAAACTTGAAATACACGTTTTAAGTCTCAAGTTTATGAAAGTCCCATTTAAATACATACAAGTACATAGTTATTATTTTAACATAAGACAATTATAAAGGGTGGTATGACAAGATAGGAAACATTTAGAAATAAAAAATAAGAGTAGATGAACTTAAAATACCCGCAGTTGATTAATTCATCATAAATCCTGCAAGGGCTCTCCTTGGATAAAGTGCTTGGGCAGGTCTATTTACAAAAGACTTCTTTGCTTTTTAGCAAGTAACTCTAAACAAAGGATTGATTGCCCTATTTCTTAAATGGATTGTTGAAGAATTGTTTTCAAGTCATGTGTAGAGGGCATTGTGTATTTTGCTCATGTTCTATGCCAACCTTTCAAATCATTTTCCGCTGAACAGTATACTTGATTAATAATAACATTAAAACCTACACGAAAAACTTTGGCATAATGTTTTAAAGAAGGTCGTAAGTCTTTTTTAATCTTTACCTAAAAGGAAGTGGTACCACACTGGAACAGCATATAATTTTTTAGTTTCATTCATTAAAACCAGTATAAATGACAAGCTTCATAAACAGGAGTACAAAAGCAATCAAAGATCAAAATAGATACAGCAAATGATAAAATAATTTACAAATAGTGTACTCGTATAAAAATAATTAGTAAGATTCTTTAAAGGTTAGTATGTAAAAAGATTGCACTAATTAAAACTACAGTAAAGGTTCTAAATTCACTGACTGGATGAGTACTGCAGCACGATAAAGGAAGGAATTTTTAAAGAGTTGGATCCTGTATTTTGGCAAAATATAAGAATTTCAAAAATTTCTTTTTGATTTGGTCAAAAGGTCAGTGAGGGGGGAAATGTAGTGGGTGGTTTTTGTCATTTTCAATTTTATGCGACATTCTAGCAGTACGATGTTAATTTTGAAAAACTTCGTTCTTATATCTACTTTCAAATATGACACAGTATAAACAAAAGAAGCGCTAAATACACTTTAATTAATTCCCCGTTCGGCCGGTTACAAGGAAATTCTTCATGGAGACATTAGAGGGGGTGGGGAGAGACGGGTCATTCCACGGGGCTTCAAATACGGTAGCGGTGCAATTTTTACCCTTGAGATTTCCAGGTGAGCAGCTTGTTCGGGTCGACAGCCCCCCCCCCCTCTTTAATTAACTACACCACTGTGCGGTATAATGGAAATTTTATGAATAGTATGTTCTAAGGTGGAGAAAACTTGAGCAGGCAAGTCGGACTCATAAGCGGGCAAATTATCCGTCTTGCATATTTCCCTTCAGGGCAGTTCAAATAAACGAAAACTTTTTAATCTATCTTCAACCGCCAACCATTGCTGAGCATTTTCAGTTTTCATGATTATTGCTGGAATTTACGAAAGTCACCCCGATCTCCAGGGAAAAATTTCGCGTCCGGCCATTACGAATGATTTCATGGATTAAGACAGAGTGGAAGACTGAGGACCTTCGCAGGCTGGCTAGTAAAATTAGACGATGCTCTTTTCTAATGTCGAAAATGGCACGCAATCTTTGGTCTGGACATAAGCGTACATATAAACACCACTCGAGATGAAGATTTGTACTTAAACCACCCGACACCAAACCGCCGTCGTTTTTGTAAGTCTGGCGAAGTCAAACCACCCAAACCGACAAAGCTCTCTGGCCACCCGGACCATACCCCAAATTACCCTCACAGCAGGTGTTGAATGTGTACGTCTTCTCACGTAAATACTCTATCTCGTTGTTCTTACGAGTGCAAACAATGTAGGTGAAGGAGTAACACACGTCCGCCAAGCAGGCAACCCCCAAAACCGAAAGAAGGTTCAAGGGAATACGTAACAAACATCAGGTTGTTCTTGTTACAGCATATATTTGTTCGCAGTATAAACTTCGCCACGCACGTGTAGAAGACTTACGCGCGTATCCGGTTGGTTGACAAATCAGCTGTCTGCATTTGTTGGTGCAGGGTGTTACTTTCAATGGTACGCACTCTCCTACAAACAAGGAAGCACTTTTTTCACTAACATCATATGCACAAGGTCTATAGTCGCATGTGAGGTTTTTTCTCGGTTTGGGTCTAAATTGGACAGACCATCCGAAACTGAAACCAAACTGATGCCGGTTTCATGACAGCTCAGAACAGCTAACAATCGGTTAACCTAAAGATCATCGGGATACACCCATAACCGACGAAGGTTTCAGTTTGGTCTCGGATTTGAGTGGTCTCTCCATACTTTCGCAGCCTAGTAACGCCTGGAAGACTGGAAGCAGGTCGATCCCACTTGTCACTTTTGTGAAAAGACATCTGTCATACATTGTTCTGAGTCTTACCCAGCTGAAAATTTCCTTAGAGACCCTTTGGCACAAAACCCTTGAAAACCTTTTGTTTTCAAAGGGAATCCTTTGAAAAACCCTTGTAGATTCAACGGAATCCCTTGGGTTAGTGGAAATTAGACAAAGGGAATTATGAAATTACAATTTGAACAAGCCAAACTCTTTTGAAAACATTTCAATTTGTCGAAAACCCTTTTAAACACATTGGAACATTTCTTTAATGAAATTTGGTACCAAGGGTCTCAAAGCGAATTTTTGTTGGGTATTGGTCATGTGATCTGTTAAAATGTCAATTCAAAGCTGTCCCTCCCAGATATGAAGAGATTGAGAAAACGTCTGAAAATCAATGCACAGTCATAAATGACATTATTTTACATCATAACTTTTTCTCTTCACAAAAGCAGAAATTTGTTTTGCTCACGGGATTATCCATAGTTATCGTGACTGTCTGGGAAAATTTGAAGGAGGAGGATGAACAGATGAAGTGAGAATAGAGGTAAGTGTTGGCGAAAATGTTGGGACTGGAAACAGGGATGTAACCGAGTCCACCTAACCCAATTCCGGGCCAATTCCAATTTGAATGGACACCATTCCGGACCAATTCCGAGTCAAGTACCCTCCGATTCCGAGCCAATTCCGATCCCAAGTTATCCAATTCCTGGCCAATTCCGAGCCCGGTCATCTGACAATACAGCGCCTCACAGAAATGCTTTTTGTACTATTTATGATTGCACTTAAGATGAAAACAGGCACTTTTCTGGAGTCAAATTTCATACTTTGTCTGACCCTGTAATTAAGTTGACTGTAAGTTCTCATTTCTGTAGACTCTTCTGGAATCAGCTTCGAGTCCAGATGGGCCCATTCCGGGCCAGCTCTAATTGTGTAACCTTCCATTCCGGGCCAATTTGAGTCCAGCGGATAATTGACTCGAGTCTGAAATCGACGTCCGTTTCGATTCCGGACTCCGGTGTTACCAGCCCTGGTTGGCAATGTCGAAAAGTCCTGATTTGGTAGAGATTCTGCAGACTAGGGTGTAGTGAAAAGTTATATTATACCGCACATGGTATCGTTTGTAAAGGCCCTACCACCATCGTATCCTGCCTCGTCGTACAAAACTCCTGAGGAAAACGAAAGAGAATATCTCATTTGTGATAAAAATCACATACATGTTATACAAATACTTTAAAATGTCATTATAAACTAATAAAGAATTGGTAATTATTAGTAATTATTTTTCGTATTTCCAGGGCCCAAATATAGGCTACTACATATATATATATATATATATATATATATATATAGGGAAGGAACAGAAATAACACAAACTACCCTGCCAAGCTTTCGGACCCTACACCTGTCCACGGGACCTTCTTTCATTTTCATTTCGTTTATTTGTTATTCCACAACAATACTTATAATGATTAAGAAACATGGTTTTGAGAAGGAAGCAAGAAAATGATCGCTGTGGAAGGAAG
>WURT03088381.1:0-12802 GCA_009936505.3 Holothuria glaberrima | reverse complement strand
CAAAAATTTTCCAAAGGGAAAGGGGGTCACCCCCTTCCCATAGACCCTCTCCCAAGACAGTGATCATTCAAACCTTGTGCCCCCTCTATTGAAAATTTCTGGATGCGCCCCTGTAATGTAGAGTTCTATGAAAACCTCGTATATGATAGTCCAAAGCTTCATACACAATCTGAAAATGTGGTTTTCCTGTATTCAAGTAAAGTTAGATTACTTTCATTCCTGTGAAATACCAGAGGCTGAATAGCTGATTTATGAGCTCACTTCTTTGCAAAGTTTCTAGTTAATGCATTGGTATCCAAGGAATGCTTCATTAGCTGGAATTTCCACCACCACAGTAAATTTCATTTACAGATTTCTCCTTTCTGCTTTGCTCACACTTGTATTAATGTATTCTTTTCTCCCAGTTTGTTTACTCACGGTGTTCGTCAGAAATTACGACCCATTGCCTGCTTGCTGTCGGTTTGGCTGTCATGGAGTGATAGCGTTTCACCTGCGTATTGTAAATTCCATGAACTGCTCTACAGTAGTGTAATCAGCGTGTTGCTCCTCCTTAGGTTGTCAGTGAAGAACTTAGATTTGCTAGCTATGTTTTAATATATGTCAGTCTTGTTTGGAACTAATGTATCAGCTTGGAAATGTTTCAGTTGCCTTTAAATCTGGAAATAATTGGAACTTTTGTCATGTTTTAAACTTCATTTCAGATCATATTTATGGCATCTGATAGCAATCTGGGTACATTCCAGGTACTGATTCTGGTTAGGTCTCGTGTAGTCTGTGTAAACATCATTGGCAGCTTTGAGTGAGACTGGAGACTAAAGTATATTGATACACCCCTATGAATGAGAGAAACTTGTTTCTGGGGTGGGAGTGAAGTGGGGGTGGGGGCATCATTGGCAGCTTTGAGTGAGACTAGAGACTACAGTATGCTGATACACACCTATTAATGAGAGAAATATGTTTCTGGGATGTGGAAAGCTTGTTCTTAGAATGTATACCAAGCTTGGGCAACTCCATTATGTTAGGAGTAGGGTACACATAGCCTTTGGTGTTGTGAGTTAATAAATTTGTGACTCTTGCAATGACATTCTAAATAACATGATGACATATACAACAGCAGCTTATTTTGTGTAGCACATTAGCATGCCAATGAGTATTAATTCACCAATAGGCCTACTCTACGAAGGTATAATGAATTAGTGATGTTTGAAAATCACAACAGTAAACTGAAGGGAAAACTAGCAGAAGAATACAAAAGAAAAAAGCTTTTAAAGATGTATGGTTTTGCTAAGATGATGCATTAAGACTTGCAAACATCAAAAATTCAAACTAATAGTTCCAAAAAGAATTTTTGTGCATGATTTTGACAGAATTGCAAATTTCCAAGGAGTTGTGACCTCAGGGAGATAGGAATTGCAACATTGAAGTAGAGTCATGCAACCTGCTCAAGCTTACTTACACCTTGCATTTTTCTACAGTTGAAATCTAGTAGAACCACTGGGAAGTATCCTCAGGACTAAATTGCATGCTCAGCAAACCCCTTTGTATTTGCAGTGGTGCTGAGTAGCACCAAGTTATCCATGATTCAGAAATTTCACTTTTATATGAAATGCTTTCCATCACCTGTACACTGAAGGTGGGATCCTAATGTTTGGAAATCTCAAAAGCCCCCAAATTTTTGTTTTTATTCTAGCGGGATAAGTTTCGGTTTAAATATCAGAGTATTTTGAATTCATGTCTAAGATGAACAACATACTCAATTTATAAAGCTACTCCTAGCAATTTCCTGGCTGTCTCAGAAGCCATCCTGCATAAATTTTGCAATCTCCATAACAATTTTAACAGCATAATCAAAGATGTTGAGATGTGTCACTAGCTAATGCTTTGTTACAGAGTTTTTTCAAAATTTGGTTAATTGAAGAGGAATCTCTGGTTGTACGAATTAGGTGTTGTCCAATTCTTGTTACTTCCACTTCATGTTGCTTTTTACAGAGAGATTATTGAAATGCTTTTAAATTGTGAACCTTGTACAGTTAAACCTAGAGTATATAATGGCTTATCTATTTTCAGCTCAGTGAAAATAGAAATTGAGTAGAACCTATCGGATTGTGGTAAAATGTGTTAGAAGTGATTCTCAAGTGACTATGGCACTGGAAGGTGTCTAAGATGACCCAAGGTAAAAAGTCTGTTTGCTAAATCAAAACATTTTAAATACCTAAACAGACCTAATGTAGCAGTCTGAAAAATGTTAGATTCAGTGGTTTTGTATTGAGAAAGTTATTGTTTTGTGGTTATAATACCAGAAAGAAAGTCTACTCGTAGTTATTGGGCATAAATTGAAGTGAAAGCTGAAAACCTTTAATATTGTTTTGCGAGTAAATTTATAATATGCAACTCTGGTATTAAATTGTGGGGAGAAAATCCCCACCCCTCTTTCAACACAAAGAGTGAGTGGAAACATTAAAATGAAAACTTTAAAGGTACTAATTAAATCCCTCCCCACTTTCAGTATTACTTTGCTAAAAAGTAAAGGTTGAAAATTCTGGATGAAGTTACATGGAACAAACCCCCCCCCTTCCATCCTCTTAAATTTTGATTTGCAATGTTCGATGATGAAGAAAACGACATGCTGTGTTTTGTGAACTTTGATGAAGGAGTGGCAAGAAAGCTGTCCTAAAAATCTGTTACAAACTGGAACCTGCCTAGTAATTTTGTCTGTAACTGAAGATTAGTTGTCAAAGTTATCAATGCCGCTTTTTATGTGTCGTAAATGTTGACATATCTCAGAGATGGAGGAATCGGTGTGCCTCATAGTGGGTGATATATCTTTCAGTGTGTATTTTAATTCCATGCAACCTGCGTCAAGTATTTATTTTTTGTTCATTGTGAGTAGCTAGTTGTCAGGAGGCTTGCCTTAGCTGACTCATCAGGAGTTTTCCATGGTAATCAACTTGGTTGTTGCATTCCATTTAATCTTGTAATCCATTAGACGATGATCACCTAGACATGGGAATTTTCTGTTGTTCTAGTAATGGGCCAGCCTGAAACGTTTTCTAGGTATCTGCGGATTTCAGTCATATTCTGGAATGCTGTGTTCAAGATACTATCAGCATTGAGGCTAATTGTTGACCCAATTTTTGCCCAAGTAGAGTAAGGATGGCTTAAGTACTACATGAAGTTCTATTAACAATGGGTCAAAAATGTCCCGTCATACTATTGAGGTATCCGATACCTACTTGAGTCTGTGGGCTATCTATCTAAGTTGTGGATAAAATAGGGTCAATTGTTTGACCAAACCTGGAGGACTATTTGTAAGTTAGTATAAGGGTTTATTTCGTCATCAGTGGGAGTAAGATTTATGCTTAAAAGGTAAAGAAGAACTTCATTTTGATGTGAGACTGCTTTGTACCGCTTGCATTTTCCAATGTTGATTCCTTGAAGTGGACATTTGAGATTACACAAATATTTGTCCCCCATATGTGTAGTATTAATGAGTTCAATCATACAGTTTGGCATAAACTCTAAGTTTCTCTGGTGAACTTCTCTAGGTTTGTTGTTATTGCCTCTCTTTGGTCTTCTCATAAAAGAAGTGCATTTTGGCAAACTTTTTAGTGATGAAGAAACTCTAGCATTTCTGAAATATTGATAAGATGTGCCCCAATTTCAGCAGCATGTTATGAGTACTGTTTGATGCTATTAGACAATTGAAATGCATTAAGAAATGATTGTTGACCCAGTTTTTACTCAAGGAGAGCAAGATTCATTCGAGTATTAAAGAAACTTTAAAACTGGGTCGAAGATTTTTCCTTGTACTTTCATCTTATTATCATTAAACTGTCCTTTTGCATTCCTGTCAAATGTAAAGTACTTTCAGCATCATTTACTTTGATTCTTCAGTCAGACTAGTATGAACTATATTATTTAATAAACTATGGTTGTAAAAAGAGTGTGTTCAGACTCATTCTAAAAGGCAGATATCCTCAGTATGACTCATATACTAGTACTGAAGCCGCAATTTACCTTTTCTGTTCTCTATTTTACATATCTCTTCCTAAATTTGTACTTTGGTAGTACCTGTGTAGATAGGCTAAAGCCCCACCCCCCTCCCCATATGCTCTCTCCATCTCAATTCAAGGATGAAAAAACCTCTTATTTGTTCCCTCCGTAAAAGTCAAAAAATTTGCCATCATTTTCCTTCAAATTTGCTCAGTATGTTGCACCAAATTACATCTAAGGACCTTCAAATATTCAAAAAAGTTTCAGTAGGAAACAACATTCACCCATACCCCTACCTCCCCCCTTCAGTCTACACTCAAGAAAAGGTCCCTACACTTATGCTACTATCTAATGACTAAGGATTAAACAGCCTGTTTGAGCAATTTGGGAGACTATTATGCTTTGAAAATCCAAATGTGCAAAATAAGGGACAAGGCAATGTGGAATCTGTTATTGTGCCAAATTTTGGAGTGAAGATGGTTTAAGCATAATAAGCAAGTAGTGGAATCTAAAGTGAAGAATTTTTGTGGAAGAGAAAGCTACACATATGTTTTACGTACTTGTTTACTTTGAATTATTTCTAAATATTTTATAAAACCTTTTTTGGTCTTCTTGTCAAGCTTAATCAACTTTTTATTCTCATTCTTGTTAATTTTTTTTTCGTTGATCTGTATAACGATGAAGTTGCCAGTTGACCATGACTTGAAACACTGCACTTAATTTATGATATACATTATGGTTTCTATGTATGGTCAAATCAGGAAAAATGGTTTCTCTTTACAGTGATAACAGGGAACTATGAAAGAAATCCATGTTTGAAGTTTTTTTCAATTGGTTTAAGTTTAAGTGAGACCTCCTGAGCTGTTGACAATATTGTGTTGTGATATTGCAATATCAGTATGTAAAGAAAAAGTTTGAAAGACTTTGAGCAAGTCAATGTAACATTTCAGTGGCACAGTAGGATGATGTTGTTGTGTATAGCTCTATATTCCTTGATTTATCTGGATGGATTGTTTCATAATTCTCAATATTAAAATTAACTTACAAAATATGTAAGTCTATTTCATGCCTCCTTACCTCCTATTTACATATGTACCATTACTACCTGCAATAACCGTCTGGCAAAAAACTAATAGACCACGGTAACCCCTTCCAACAAAGGACGCCTAGAACCCCAAATCATCCTTATGCATTTTAAAATTAACTTACCAAATTTGTAAATATAATGAAACTTTCTAATGACAGCTGTCTTTCACAAACGAAAATGTCTAAGTCAATTCTAAAGAACAACACTGTATAAATGTTGCTCTAGTCGTTAGCTCCGACATCAAAATTGAGTTACTGCAAGTATCTCATATTGCAATCCCTGCTTACTGTCATAATAAACAGATTGTCACATCTTGTGATTAAAGCAAGATGGGATGATTCTGTTTATGTTGCCATTTGCTGCATTATCGTATATACATAACTTGTAAGTTAGGACTCATTTGTCAATGGAAGTCTTTTCAATGCAGGCTTTTAAAGTTAAGAGAAATGTTAGGAAATGTCCTTGAATGTCTTCTGAAGATGTGATACAAATGTTTATTCCAAGATTAAAATGTCTGGATGTCTATTTGTGAGAGACAGCTCAAGGCTTTAGCCAGAGGACTTTTTAGCCTCATTTGCACAATAAACCTTTTTGGGGTCATAGGTGTGAGTTGAAAGTGTGTCATACTATGTACCATTGTACATTTGAGAAGTTTCAAAATGAAACATTTAAGCAAAGTGAGTAGCCATTTAATCCCCCACACCCCATTCAGGGTGGGGTTGGGGGACCACTAGCCTACCAATGAGTATTAAAATGCCCAGAAGGCTTACACCACAGGCTTCCCAATGACTGAGGTGCCTAACTGGCAATATCACAGAATCGTAGCAACCAAAGAAGGGAAAAACTTGTGGATTGAATTGAGAAAAAGATCAAAAGAACCAGTTGTGTTATAATAATTCACTAAAACCTGCAAAGTGAGATAAATTTTAACTGCAAACAATGATTTTTGGACAAACTTTTGGTATGAAAAGTACCAAGGAGTCACGATTCTAAAGAAGTGAAGTCAATATTCAATTCTAGACCAGAAGTCGCAACTGTGAAGTGGGGGGGGGGGAGGGGTAGCCAGCGCAAGTGTGGTCACCATGCCAGGATTCTGCATGCATGAACATCTTTCAGCTATCAATACTTTTGGCTGTATGTGGAGTTTTTCATAACTAGGAAATATTGGCCTAACGTGACAATTTGAATAGGCCCTGTCAAAGTCTACTGAATATTGTAAAAAAGTATATGGCAGTTGGAGTTCTTTTTAATAGCAAGCAAAGTATTGAAATTTATTGTAAAAGAAATTATTTTATCGTCTTAAAGGGGATATCGTAAGAATTAAAGTGTGTTATAAATGAAGGATTTGAAAAATGATTTTATCAATGAATGAATGTCAAAGAATAAAGCTGGTCCCCTTTGACTGTGTGAGTATTTATATTTGGTTTGAGTACATACATAATATTCAATGGAATTGAAAATGCAATTCATGTAACTTCTCCTTAGAAAATAAAAAAAGAATTCAACTTTAATTTCAACTTCTGAAACATTGATTCAAGTCTATGCTGTTGCAAAATGGTCTCAATATAATGCATACCATTTCTATAAAATTATGTCTGTATGATCTAATGCAAGATTTTTCCATATCTAGAGCTGATTTGCAGTTTCCTTAATACAACACTTCATTGATTTTTCCTTCCTTTGTGCTGAAGGCATGGCGTATGAATGGTAGCTCTGCTGGGATCTGAAACCTCATTTAAAATTTTAATATTTCATGAAAGTAATTACTGATATGTTGCGGAAAAACACCAAAGCCAGTTAAGTTTGAATCTAATAAGGTCTGTCCCAATTAAAGGTAACGATATGATCAATATGGATCAAACACGAACCTAATTATGATGTTATCATCACTCATCTTTGCTGCATGAGAATATTTCAGGCATCAAAATCTCTCCATAGCTTAACTGGGCTTGATTATAGTTGCTGATTTTCTAGGACAAGTTCAGAGCCCTTCAAGTCTTTTGAGATCATACTGTACATGTAAAAGAATCGTATGTAGCCATTCATACCTTTAAACAATGAGACACCTGATATTAGGAAGATGGGGAAGATAAGTAAAATTCTGCAAACTGTAGACAAAATGGTTTACGGTTACTGAGATGCTAGCATCTCAAGAAGTCACTTACATTGTGTCATTAAAATCATTTGCATATATCTAGGAATCAAGAAATAAGAAAAATGATCAAAAGTTCTAGAATGGTTTCATTTGTTCTTTACTATAAAGTGCTGTGGTATCCCTTATAGAAATAGCACCCTCTTTTGTGAAGTAACTGGAATTTCTGTCTGCTGTGTGGGCTTCACCTTCTTTTGATGTATACCAGTTGAAAAGTTAGAGAAACCTAGCAAAGAAACCCATGGGGATGTTGCACAAGCTAATTGTGCATGAGAGAGAGATGGAAAAAGTGCTCTGATAATGTCTTCATAATTCACAGCTCTTAGACAATATGTATATTTAATGTACTGTGTCAAAAAGCATTTTTAGAAATTGACATTTTTTATATCATAGAAATGAAATGGAAAAATGAATTGTAAACTCCCAATTTCAGCTAAAATTATTAATGATGTGGTCAGGACCTTCCCCATTTTCCTTTCCTTAGTAAATTATAATTATGCGTATTTGTACTCCACTCATATTGCCATCTCTTAGCACTATAATATTGTAAGTCAAACATTTTTTCTGTTTTTTTTACTACTAGATTACCTCATTTCTAGGTTGTGCATGCCATTTGTGATCTTTCATAATTTTCCTTCGTTACTTTAGTACTCTGTACAACTCAATGAAAAAATGCTCTTCTCTGATTTAAAAACATCCCTGATGTCTATTTTTCTATCTCAGTACATATAGGAGATTTTAGACATCATTTATTGTCACATTTCCTGGACTTTATCCATTCCTCAACTGTAAAATTTGCTCAAGATCTTCTAAAGCTCGATGATACCCTTGACAACTTTAAAGGCAGATGGTCATCATTACAAAATACCATTAATAGAAGTACTTAATAAAAATTTTTGATTGGTTACCATCTTTCCATGGACAATGAGAAAAGCACTTTTATGTAAATAATACCTTTAAGGCTCTCAATATACATTACCAGTAGCACAGCAGAATGGCTGTACAGAAAAGCAACATGTTTATACTCTCTAATTGGCAAAAGGTTAGAAGGCTGGTTGCTTGAAAAGGGTTAGCAAGCTATTGTGTTATCTTCAGCAGTTTTATGAAGAGAGTTGGCGATGTGCAGGAGACCTGCTTCAAGCAAGACTGTTTTTGAAATTCGGGAGGGACTAAAATTAATATTTTCTTGGCAGAAATTCAACCTTTTGGTGTCAGTAAATTGGGCATTATCATTTATGACATTCTTCATGGCAACCCTCCACCATCATTGTATTCATGTTTCCGCTCTTTGACATTCTGGCACTCCGTCCTCTGTGCCTGCAATGGTTTTCCTCCTCACTTGTGTAAAACAAGTAATTTTCTGACTTTTCTTGTATCTGGTATTACATTTCTGTGACCTTTTGTGGGCTGGGCACTACAGATGTGATTTCTTTTACTGATAGATGAGGGGTCTGTTATTGACCATTTCCAGAATGACACTATTAGATCAAAGGATTTTTGTTCCCAACTTGGTGGAGGAATCAACTTTATTCAGAGGCCTTTGCTCAGGATGTTTTAGAAAGGTTTGAGTGGATAAAAGTAGATTATTTAGCTGCTCTTCCTTATCACAAAACAATCATTGATTGAAACTCTTTGATCTAAGTCATGAATTTGCAGGTAAGACTCAAGAAAAAGATAAAAATCAGGGGGTGGAGGCAGGATAGTTTTAAGACAAGCTCTGTAAGATCAAGACGTCAAGTTTATTTTGGCAGGAACACTTCTTGACATTTAGTTTATTCTTCAGAATTATCTTGATTTGTAACTGGAGATGTAAGTCATGTGTGAACCTGGTTAGGTGCTCTTATACATCACGGGGTTGATATATTATAAATATGGATTACAAGGTTGTAGGAGACAGTGGATGTTGATAATAAATTGGGTAGGGTTAAGCGTGGGTTTTGATTAATCTTTTAGTGACTGCAAGGGTTGACAGATACATTTGCTAACATAGTGTCCAGTCTAAAGACTGGGATGATGGGTTTCAATCTTGCTTCAATTATGCAGGCTCTCTACAGGCACACTGGTTTTCCTTTTGCTTGGCCTAAGTTGCCATCAAATTAAGCTGCTCATTGGACACATTCCGGCCAGACTGAATTGTGTTTGACTGGGCCTGCGAAACATCGGGCTGAGCTATTTTAATACTCCTTAAGGCTTTAAATGTCTGTATGTTGTAGCCCTGACTTGTTAAAACTCACAAAGTATTCATTGAGTAAGGAGTACAGTGATCTGTCCTGGAAATTGTAAGCTAAAAATATCTGATTCTGAAGAATCAGGTATTATTCCAGCTCCTAACAGCTTGTTTAATACTGTACAAAAGACAGCTGTTGGGCATATTTTTATGGCTGGCCGAGAGGTCTAACCAGCCATATTTTATAAGTCCTTGTATCTTAGAAATTGCTTGATACTCTTGGTTTTGTCCCTTACATATAGATGTCTGAATATTCTCCTTCCAAGTAATTTTTCTGCACCTCTTAGAGCAGAATAGTTTCAAACACACTCATGCTACCCCACATTCTCTTTTTTTTTTATGAAACTCATTCACCCTTTCTCGCTTTGTACAAAGTTCTTTACATTACCGAGCTGTAAAGACCTGGAACTCTTCACTAGACACTTTAATCTCCAAGCCAAGTACATATTCTCTAAGGAAAAATTTTGTTAAAATTTATATCAGCATGTACAGATTAAATTTATATAGTAATATTCAACTTTTTTTCTGCAGTGATGCTTTGACCTAAATTTCATAGATAGTACCATAATTAAACTTATGAAGTGGTGTATGAGCAACTTGGGAGGGCAGGGGAGGTGAGGGCAGGTGGGAGAAGCTTAAGTGGGACACAGGCTTAATATAACTGCTTAAGAGATGGGCTACGGTTACCACTTTTGTTTATTGTTTAACTATTGTTTTCTTTGTTATTTGAGGTTGTAAGCTCTAGGCAAGCTCTAAAGGGTTTTGAGCTTACTTCTTTGATACCATGTTATTGTATGCTGTTATTTGGTATTACACTGTATTAAAGTTGATTCATATGTTGTGGAAAGCAGATGAAATGAAACAAAGCATGAAAAATGCTGTGGTTGCCCCTCTCAGAAAGCCCTCAAAACAAAAAAGAACCATCATTTTTCATCAAAATGCATCATATTGTAGCCATTTTCCACCGCCAATTTCTATGTAATTAGGCAATATCTGTTTCAAATCTTCGTCATGAATAAATTATCTAAGTCTGTGATGTGGGAGAAGGTTCTGACAAAATAATTTTTATGTTATCTTTGTAACAATCTCTGTTTCAAGGACAGTTAAAATAGTGTGCTTGCGGGGGGTTAAGTATTAAGGAAATAAGAATAAATGAAGCAA
Organism: Holothuria glaberrima; assembly: GCA_009936505.3. Classification (NCBI taxonomy): domain Eukaryota; kingdom Metazoa; phylum Echinodermata; class Holothuroidea; order Aspidochirotida; family Holothuriidae; genus Holothuria; species Holothuria glaberrima. The sequence continues at coordinate 2,182 of WURT03088381.1, read as the reverse complement.
ATAATGCAGTACTCCAAATCATTATTTTTCATGGTAGCTCACAGGAAAGTTCTCTCTACTGGAAGTCAAGGGCATGGATCCATCTCCAAAAGTGTGGGGGGGGCGGAGACTTCACCATTTGCGAATTGCTTTCCTGGGAGAAGGGTCTAAGGGGATGTCCCCCTCCCCTTTGGAAAATTTTTGTTTACTTAAGGAGGGCTAGATGCAAAATGGTGCTACATTTGGTCAGGGTTCGTATGGGGCCTGGAAAGCATGGAATTCAGGTTACTCATTTTCCAGGCCTTAAAAACCTGGAATTTTGACCACAGAGCCTGGAAATTTCCAGAAACTCTCTGGAAAATATTTACATATCTTTTCAACAAAATGTGAACTGTATTTATCAAACAATCAGGAAAAAAACTTCAGTATTTTCATTCAATAACAGATCATTCCGATCTTTCTTGGTCACATCATATAATTCTTATCTAAATGAAAGAGCACTTTCCGTTTGTGATGATTTTATGGTGTACGTAGCATAAGAGCGGGGGCTGCAGGAAGCTAAAGTAATATGTATTCAAGCAGAGTTCACATTAGACTGACCAGTTAATCTAGTGTCCAATTTCTATCTCTTTAAATATACTTGGGCAAAGTATGGCAAGCTACAATGTCATTCTGTAGCCAAATGACATTTCCATTTAAAGTTATTAATCAAAGAGTTTGAAAACAGTCCATACTACTGGGAAACTTATTTCAAAAATAACTCCCTGACATCCCTCAAGGATCACTATTAACTGTGTAACCAGTAGGTATATACACGTGTTGGTGTGTAGCCTATGATGTGGAATTAATATTTATAACATATTAGGATGCAGCAAGACTTGAGGGTCCTTTTAGAGAAAAAAGACCCGTAAAGGAAAATCGTCGCAATAAAGGATGCATAAACAGTGTGGATAATTTAACAAGGGTCTTTTGCACATGCGAAGAAAATATTTTGGGGGTTCTGGGCCAATTGGTGTATTTTCAACAAATCACAACGATCGATCATATTGCTTTCATACATGAATGAGAGACCTGTGTTGTCTTCAATACAGCGTGTATACGATAGGCCTATGTAGGGAGCTGTGGCTGTGCTGTAAGATTGTCCTGGTGATTTCTGAACTCTAATCTTCTCTTTTGGAAAGTCAAAAACATTTCTACATTATAATTTTTTTTTCAGCAAGGGTCATTAACAGATAAAATATGAATATTTTTAGCAAATAATCAGTACAATAATCAGAGCTATTGTGATCGTACGCACCATCATGCTACTGTAGGCCTATGTAGGTTTGTACCATGTGTTGCATCCTCACCTATGTAAAACAACTTCCTTCAAAGATATGCTCTATGAACACATGCATTGGCCGATTTTTTTGAAACTTTGACACAATGATGGATGATTAATAGGTTTAATATCAGTGGTGGTCAGAGATTTTGTGTCAAAGGTCATGTAGGGGTCAGTTTGGGTCATTTTGTGCATGCATAAGAAATTTTCACTTTTCTAATGATTGAATGACACTGTGATAAGTGTTTGTCAGAAATCCTTTGGATGTTTTTCATTTGGAATGTTCAGTAGGCTTAATTTTCAGTGGTCAATGCATGGTGGTCATTTTTGGTCATTTTCTGTCATTTCATAATTAACCAATTTAATTCTTTTACTGAAGCTTTTATGGTACAGGGTTTGATAATTATCAGACTGTAATGACACTGCACTGGGGTGTTTTGTGGGATGTCCAGGAATATGGAGTCAGCTAGCTAAGTGGTCATCTAGGGGTCACTTTATGAAAACACTAAAAACGGATATTTTCCTGATGTTTTTTCATGACACAGTCTCGAAGGTTGATTATAATTCGCTAGTGCTTCCTTGATGGGTCAAGTCTAGCAGTCATTTTGGGTCATTTTTATGAAAACACTAAAAAAAAACTTCTTTCCTTGGGATTTGTAACAGTGCCAAATGTTGAATGTTTGACATAAGGATACCTTTGTAGTGATGTATTGGGCAGTGAAGTATTTTGGCTAGATCATTCAAGTTGGTCATTTAGAGGTTTTGGCCTTTGCAACTATACTACTACAGAATGTTTTTTGCCAATGGCCTACAATTCTTTAGGAAGCAGGATCTTAAGTGTTTGTTGTAATTATACATTTGTAGTTACTGCAGGTATATACT
>WURT03088370.1:0-12802 GCA_009936505.3 Holothuria glaberrima | reverse complement strand
CTCATGTACACTCTACTGTGTATGACTCCGGCCAGTGACATCATACACTTGACCTAGGCCACGCCTCCGTTTTCATTGTCATTTGAAAATAGGACTTTTAGCCATTATGTCCCATTTTCAGAACGTATTTTCTCAGCAATGCTAACACTCCGAATGAGACGAAAATGCTTTTGCCTCTGAATAAGACCTTTAAGCCTTCATATCCGACAGCTGTATGAGTGTATGTAAGTTTACATATTTAGCTTAAGCCTTCATATCCGGAGTTGTACGAGTGTACGTATGTTTACATATTTAGTTTGCGCCTTATCCGGTAGCTGTCTATGCCCACAAGACCCTGGTTTGTGGATGGAGAGGTAAACTGCCACAAAATCAGCTGCAAATGTGACCAAAATCTTGTAAATTTATGTGACAAGATGATCACAGAGCCAAATGCTCCTAAAAAGGTGACCAGTTAATTAATTGTCACCAGTCTTACCAATACATTTCTACTAGATAAAACACTACAATTGCTCATGGTAAAAATACCAGCCCAAAGCAATGACTATTGCATACAATGATAGCATGGTGGCCTAAAGCAATAATGAAGAAATCACCCTTCATTTTTGAGTTTCATTACTTTGCTTAACAACATGAAATACTGACTTACAAAATGGTTTTTCCAAAGTGGCAAGAATTACCTAATTTGTGAAAGCTCGAAGTAGCTGGTCCCCAAAGGAAATACATACACTGTAGTTGCCTACCACTGAACTTTCAAAATGAGGGCTTGTTAATTTGAATAATTTGCCTTTCAGAGCATTGATAGTCTTTAATCTTTATGCCAACCATTGCTTTTGTTAGACGCCGTGAACGCCTGGCATCCATAAAGGACCTCCCTTAGCTGTGATCTGCAAAATTCTGCAACAGCGCCCCCAACTAAAAATGACTTGTTATGCAAAGTGGTCTCAACATTTGCGAATTGACGTTGAAGGCAGTTATCAGGGCCCCAATTGTTTTCACCTTGCGCACATTCATGAAATATCCCAGTTTTAGCTCTAACTTGAGACCCACTGAAATTCAGACAATCTTGGACAAAACTCATTGGAACACCCCCGCTACCCCGTACAATAGTAGAGATAATAACGTCAACTTCGAGATGCACCGCTTTCATTGGGACACAACATTGTACTGGGGGAAGGATGTTTTGTAAATCATGCTCAACACTGAACTCGGGGACGGGGGTTCCGTAAATCGTGCACGACATCATACTGTGAATGATACAACGGTGGGGGTGTTCCAACAGTTTTGTCCAAGATTGTAGCATCCAAGCTAGCATTAATACACCAGTTAGCTTACATTACAGGTGTCTCAACAGCCAAGGTGCCCAACTCAGATACGCACATAATCGTAGAGGCCAACTGAAGAGCAAGCTTGTTAATGAATAGGGGGAAACATCAATTTTAAGGGCCAGTAGTGTTATAAGTTCATTGAAAGGTGGAAAGTTACGCAAAATTTATATAAACATGAAAATAAGATTGTTGTACATAACTTTGTGGTTAGAAGGACTTTATGTGTCATGTTCATGTGTTTTTGTTTTTGTTTTAGTTATGTCTGTTTTTGTCCATCATTCTGCATATCCTTCCAAGTATGTTTTTGTTTGTCAGGGCCGTTTTGAGCTGTTTATGTAATCTGTACTATATCATGCAAACTCTCCACACTAACCGATTTCGCGCATCTACTGTACCTGACTAATTGTTGCAGTAACAGTAAGTGAGTCGGAATTTTTCACTGTGCTATGACAGAGTGTAAAAATAAACCATTTAGTTTTCAAAGTCAAATCTAATCTTTCTGGTATCTTCAGTCCACTTTGGTAGTTTTGAAAATCACCCAGGAGTCACCATTCCAAGGAAAGTAGACTTGTTAGTTGACTCCCAACCAAAGGTCACAACACTGCAGTAGAGTGGGCTAATTACCCACCCACACCTAGTAGAAACCATACGAATTCAGGGATAGAATTAATGCAAATGACTGTGACGCATTATGGTCACAGTACAGGCAGTATTAAACATAGAGGTAATGATCCTACAGTATGTTATAGTTTCAGTGATATATCTGATGTCCGTCAAGCAGATATTACCAACCGTTACACATCCAGTATAGCTTTACAGTACACTGCATAGAAGCCCTAAAGGGCAGTGTTGTATGTAATAGAAAAAGTGACAGTTCACAAAGAATTGTTAACTTCTTAAACATTAAATGGGTCATACTGTGATCTACATAGATACAAAGCAGGCAACCAGCTAAATTGCACTTTAAATGTATGTGTAATTATGTATCAGTAGAGAGAGTTGTAGCCCACTAAACACCATTGAAAATTACACTTGTATTCATGAATGTATTATTATTAAATAACACTTATATGGCACTCATTATTGCATGTAAACATACATTCAATGGCACCTTACACAAATGCATTCTTAAATAAATGGGTCTTCAGTTTACGTTTAAAACACAAGATGTCTCTACAATTCTGGAGATCCAAAGTCAAATCGCTCCATCTCTTCGGTGCATTGACAGCAAAAGCATGGTCACCGAAATTAACCACGCTGTGATCAGTAGATAAAGCAGCTCCCTAATACTAAAAATGTCAGACACTCTAGTACAAGACTTGCTAATAGTTTCATCATACAAAATCAGCCATGCAAGTAACCAGCATGGTAAGAATGGTTAACATGCTCAGTGGTGTGTAAAAAAGATGCAGCAGTTAAACCAGGGAGTTGCTATTTGACAGCAACTCCCTGGTTTAACTGACTCAAAGAAGCAAAGAGTTACGATGTGCGTGACGACAACAAAAAAAAAAATGGTGAAGAGCTGCATAGATTGATCATGAAAGTCATTTGAGGTGCTGCAGGCATACAGCAGATCATGCACTATGTGTCACTGTTAACAAACCTTCCAGAAAATGTTCTCCAATTTATACCCTAAGACTTGGCTTGGTACGCAGCAGTTACTATGGTAATAATATTGTTGAAGACATTACATAAAGAAATTAATGTGAAAATAAATTGTCAACTTATCCTCAAAGCCATGAGGAAAACAGTTCACATGTTGTCTTTCTTGTGGCAATTAAGGAATTGTAAACTTGTCCGCAATGCAGTGTTCCAATTATAAATTCAGACAATATCTACAGGTTCCCATGATGAAAACTATTTTTATGCACAACATTCCAGCTTTAAAGCTAGCCTTTATAACTCAAATAATGCAAAGTAGTAAATGACAATTTGACAGACTTGCAGTACCCTCACCCCAAACAGTTTTGGAATAAGGTATTATGTTGGTCCTCTTGACTTCATTTTGTTACTAATACAGGCTAACAGTGTGAACTATTGTATAGGCTATACCGGTACAGTAAAGTGAAGGGTTGTATCAAACCATAAAGGAGACTTATTTCAGTTTAGTAGAATTCAGGCAGGACAGGGGCAAATTTAAATGTTGCAAATTTATTGCTGGGTACTAAAATGAGTTGAATCTACTGTACACATGTATACAAAATTTAAGTGAAGACCCTGGTTTTCTTTTAATAGTAGAGAAGGGGTAAATTAAACAGAAGCGACAACTGAACACAATTTACTATGTGTATCTTTTACCACAAAGTTCTGCTGTACCATCAGCCTAACCCCATCATCCTCCCCCCCCCCCCACAAACTGTACTACTGTACATTTGCATGTTATGACTTACCCATTATTCACAAGTATAGGACTTAACATTTGCACAGAGAAATAAACACCTATCATTATCACATTACTATGTCCCTGATTTTACACTGTCCCTGATTTTGTATTCAGGAAACAATGTTCAATTAGTTGAAACTTGAGTCATTCTTTTATGTTAATACTAGTACATGTATATTGTCATATCATGCATGACAAAGACATTTATAGCCCTCATCTACTGAACAAAAGTAATTACTTCCTCGATGTATTAATGCACATGGTACATGTATAAATTTACAAAACTAATAATTTTGCACATGGATACATGTACGTGTATGTGTTTTGATCTCTTGAGTGTATACACTGCGGACTGCTTCTGTAACCATTTAGTAATATTCATTTGCTACAATCCCCGACAAAACAAATGAAACAAAATCGCGAAAACAGTGACAATTTGCACTCACAATCTCTCAAAATCAACTTGGAGCAGCCTTGCCCCTTTCAGTATTGTACCCTATATGATCGTCACAAATTCGTAGCCAACATTGAAAGGGGGAGTGGGGAGGATGACTTGTTTCATTTACTTTTGTCAAGGAGTGTCAGAACGCCTGTACAAGTATCTGGCAAGGTATACACGTGACGAAATATAGGCTTGTGGACATAACATAAAGTGTGCAAGTGGAAATTTTGTTGGGAAAGTGTGTGTGTGAGAGGGGGGTGGGAAAGGTGTTAAGGAATGGGCCCTTTGACAGGAGGGCAATTGCAGGAAATGTAAAATTGAGTATCATAAGGACTGAAAGACCTATCTTCTATTCTCATTTCAACATTAGAGGGCGTTCTGTAGATGCAGCCAAAAGACAAGAATTCAGCTTCTGGAAGAGATGGCGCAAAAAGATTGCGCAGAGGGGTGCGGGGCACAGGAAAGTATTGGATGAAGACATCCTATGTTAGATTTATAATGAAAAGGGGGGTTTCTGTCAGGCAGTGTATTAAATGCTAGATAAGGGGTGAAGAAAAAACCGAAATGTAATTCTCATTGGACCTGCTAATTGTGGCAAAACGTTTCTGCTTTTGCCCCCAACCATTATCTATGTATTTTGTAACTCGGGAACAAACATGTTTGCGTGGGTGGGGGTCAAAAAGGCAGAAGTAACATTTTTGAATGACTTTCGGTGGAGTCAGCAGCTCATTCCATGGCATGATCTCTTGTTGCTATTGGAAGGGGTTTAGTTCATATTCCAGCCCCCAAAATTCACTTCACCAGGGATCTAATACTGACTTGGGACACACCAGTCTTCACCACAAGTAAACATGCTTTGGTCTATATCAAGGCTGGTGCCATAGATGACGTCGAAACAGAAATGATGTCAGTAGGATGGTAGCAGTTTATTTTGCGGAGTCAAATTTCTCTAATCGCACAACACATTATTCGCCTCTGTGGTCATTGTTTTGCAAATTTCATTTTACTAAACATGTAGACATAAGCAAGATACAAAAGTATTTAATGTAAAGTCAGTGCCTATTATTACTTTCTTCGGTCTAAGAGACAACTGCCGATTTATGATACATTGCTGAGCAAATCCTTGTATACACTTCTTTACCTTTACTTTTTTGTTTACCGTGCAAACGGCACTGTGTTTCATTAAAGGGTTTTACTTTACCGTCAGGTACAGAAAATAGTTCAGATGACGTCAAATCTTTTCCGAACTTACCAAGTTTACCTTTACCTACTACCCTAATTAAATTATTCCTTTATATTCCATCAAATGCTCAAGCAAGAACGTTGTTTTAAAGGAAGGGTTTAAGCAAAAATATGATTTTCATATGTGAAAGAGGAACAAAATCTATGCAATTTGGTGAAACTTCCATTCAAATCAGACATACATTACTTGAGATATTAGCAAATCAAGTTACTTCATTTGTGACCAAAAGTGAGCTTGAAGCAAGCAGGGGTTGTATCACTTCCTCACATTGACAAGGAATTCTCTGTTTCCTTCGTTTTTTCAGTCTGTTGTGTTGACCTTGAAGATAATTGGAATAGAACATCCCTATAGGAAATGCGAAGTTTGTAATTTTCCCATGCCTCTCATGCAATCACATTCCGATGGCATGGGATTGTTGAGGAGAAAAGTGGTCGCAAAGTTTAAAGAAAAACAAAAGACTGCTCATTAATGTGAGGCTATAATGACATATGTGCTTGCTTCAAGTTCATTTTGTGTTGAAAATGTGACACCTTTAACTGCAGATATCTTGAGAACCACACATCGGATTCCAATGGGAATTTCACCAGGTTGCTTAGAGTAAGTACCCCTCTGACCGTATCAAAACTTAATCTGAGCTTAGACCCTTATTTTAAAGATGAGTAGTTGTGGAAATTCACTAGTCCTACTTATGTAAGATTTTTGAGAACAAACAAATTAAAAAAGGGTAAACATAAAAGTCGAGTTACCTGCGATTTGTACATAGAGCTGTGAATCTGTGTGAACCAAAACCTGTCTTTTCTAAAGTATATGGAATGCAATTACTGACTTTCCTTTGAATGTGTAAAACCAATCCCAAAAAGTATGACGTACATCAGGATTTGACAAAAAAATCTTCTAGACAGAAAAGAATAAGAACACCCTGTACAACCCAACATATTACGTACTTTTTCCAAAGATCCTGAGCAATTTGTTTACGTTTGGAATGGCAGCTTTGTCTACATGGCTTTCGCTTTCATATCTGCCGCCCTCATTTTGAAACTAGTCATTCATATCAAATGAATAGCCCCTACTACTTACTGCAGCCCCCATCTACCCATTCCCTGTAGTAGCTCGAGATCGATTACAATGAAACTTAATATTTCAAACGTGTAGGTCTCCAAGCTGAATTACTTTATTTATTCTCCTTGTCATAGAGTCAATGATTTTGAAGGTATTGCCTTTAATGTTAGAATCACATGTCTCCGAGGGTGCTAAAAAATCTCTGAAGAAATTTGTGGCTTCAAGTCATTCTTAAAGATTATCATTATCCAAGACACACCGCAATTACTAATCTTTCTGTTTTCTTGTTCCCGATCTTTGCTGCCAGTGCAAAAATTCCAATTTTCCTTTCCTCTCATATACTTCTTGTGATAGCTGTATGCACCACAGACAATCCCCAACAAAACAAATGTTACAAAATCGCTAGCTGAAACAGTGACACAATTTGCACTCACCATCTCTCAAAATCAACTTGGAGCCCTCTTGCCCCCTTGCCTCCTTTCAATGTTGTGACCCATCTGATCATCACAAATTTGTAGCCAACATTGAAAGGGGGAGCAGGGGGAGGTTGACTTGTTTCATTTACTTTTGTCAAGGAGTGTAGCTCAAACTCAGCTGAAAATTCTGTGGTAATTTAAAACAAACAGATAAAGTTATCAACTCAGAAGGTGGCTGGCTCTGATAGTATAATTGACACTGCAAATAGTATCAGGGCAGGACCAAGTTGATTGAAATGATTCATTTTTGTGATAACTATTTCATTTTTCTCCTTACTTTAAAAGGAAACTTGCAACCACAATCACCACCTCATTCATAATTGTGCAATATTAAAGTTAAAAGTCAAATCAACACCCGTTTCTTTGAAATACTATACCCACTGGGAGAGTCAATTTTTGACCACAAAACACTTAATGGAACCCCTTAAGATGTCTGTAGCAACAATACCTTTTATATGGTAATAAAGCACAGGGTTAATTTCTTGCAATAGTATTATTAAAGTACTCTACATGCCACACGGACTATAAAAGGTGCTAAGATTACAACACGACTGTATGCATTTCCACGAAGCTTGTCATAAGACACTTGTGGGTAAAGTATGTACACATGCTGTACTAGAAAGAAAGCCTACATGGGAGTGAATACTACTTGGTAGACAGTAAATTAACCAGATCACAATGATGCAATGTGAAAGGTTAAGTGTCAGATAACAGTCACGGACATACACGGCACGTAATAAAGATAAACATTCCTGGTTGTTCTGGATAGGACAAAGGATTTCGAAACTTTGAACAAGTTCCCTGACAAGATCACAGTGAATGCATTTATGAGGAAGTTGTAGCATAAACTTTTTCACATATCCTTAAGGCAATTTTTAATACTTAATAAATAAAAGTTTTACTTTGTAGTATCATGTTGGTTCCGGCCCTGTATATTTATATTTCAAATTTTTACCCATGCAGACTTAGCAGTCACTGTAATGTAAGTCACCATGAAATACTGAAGTATAAATTAGACAAAATTTTCACCCAAACAGCATCTCCAGTAAAGCTTTCCTAGGGGCAGATCAAAGAAACCTCCATACAACATAACTGTAGGAATGTTGACTTTATGCAATCTTAAAAGGAGGGTTCAAGCATGAATCTCTAGCTTTGGTGTGTTACAGGGGTACTCAACCTACCAATCTGGTGAAACTAGCGGATAAAGTTGACACGCTTTAAACCCAGAAGTGAACTTGAAGCGAACACATGTCACATTATAACATTACATTAATGAGCTCCTTTATTTTCTCAACACTTTACAATCAACTCTTTTCCTTGTTCTTCCATGTATAATATCAGAATGTGAATGCATGAGAATTTTACTAACTTCAAATTCCCCAAGATCAAAACAACAGACTGAAAAACAAAGAAAACAAAGCACTGCTCATCAATGTGAGATATGATATCATCAGTGCTGCTAACTTTAAGCTCTCTCAGTCACAGATGTAGTAGGCTACAGGTATTTTAAGTCCATTTACTGATACCTTGCAAACTACACCTACACCTCAGAACTGAATAGATAATTTCACCAGAATGCTATGGCACGAGAAAAGGGAATATATTACAAGAATACATTAATGTATTTTTAGGAACTAAAAAAAAATTGGCATCCGTGATGGGGGCTGGGCACAGCTTGTCGCCCCCTGTGTACGCCACTGGGTCAATGTCTGTTGCGCAGGATGATTTCAGCATTTTGGAAATGCTTAATTGGAGTGTTTGAACCAAGTCCTTCATTATTGGATTGTGTACTACGTTTGTTGTAGGACTTTAACCATACAACGGAGTAGAACAAGTGTATGTAGCATGGGGTCCTGTTCAAGGACAAGTTTGAACGGGCCATCTGTGCACTTAAACAGTGTAAATGTTAAGCATCATGGAGGCACATACGCTATCACTGCTCTCGTAAGCGACTCATATGACTTTTAAATCTAGCAAACATGGGAACTGCATTTTGATCAAACCAGTACCCCTGACGGTCAATCGATATCATAAAAAATGCGCGTAATTCCAGACAGTTAACACAGCTAGTGCAGATGTTTAGTACTGTTAGTGCTTCGCGAACTGACAACAAAATATACTTTTTCCAAAGTCCTTTAGACTCTTGGCCACTGCTGAAGGGCGAAGCAAAACGTTCCTCCTGAAAGATTTCTGCTCCCCAAAGGAGCTACGTCCCTGAAAGGACAACAAACTAAACTGACCAGCCTCTGGACTTTCAGACCTCTATAACATGGGTCTGTTATGCGTGGCTATATTCCCAACAACCGTAAAGGAACCAATATACTACAAATGATTGTAAAGCGAAGCATACTCCATATACACATGTCGGTGAGCCAACATTATACTGTAGGACTGTTTATTGCTCTTGTGAACACACTACCAAACGACCACCAAAACAAAGTGCCTGCCCGCCAGCCAAGGGGGAAGAGTAGGGGCAGCACCCCTAAAAATGTTTGGGCCTCCTTGGACATTTAAATTACTGTTGATAGAATCAATTTCACACGGCTTCTCACTCGAAAAATAGTTGGCCCCATGGAAGCTAACCCCCCTTTCAGTACCTTGTCTGGCTACGCCGTAAGGGCCTGTCTCCAATTCAACACATATTACTAAATTACTAACCTTCCAAAAACATCAATTCTCTCCAGGAGTGTAGCGATAATTCTGCACAAACTTATAATAATCACTTCATCATGAAGAGAAAAGTTGATTTTGGTCACATTTGTACAGCTGAAGTGTGAATTTCTTAGCCTAGCTTTTCTAAACAATTCTTTGGATATGCGCCGAATCTACACCCGTAGTTAGACAATGAAGGTACTGGAGAGGATGAGATAGCCCGGGGGGGGGGCTAAAATATAGTTCAGGGGGCAAGATGTAGTAAAATGTATTAAGGCAATGGTAATCAAATATTATCTGGGGAATGAAATTTTTCCAACGGGAAGGGGTGCCTCGATCCCCATGCCCCATCATCTCCTGGCTATACCGGCTTGAAGCATAACGCATGAATTCTCTTTGTAACCGAGTAAAATTTGGGGCCTACTTGGAGCTACGTCCGGGTTGTCTCTTTTGACTGGGCCGACTGGCGATTTGGATCGAAACCGTCTAAGACGCTATGCACCATGCATCATATGCAAGGCATACACCTACGTACATTTGTACTACGCTTGTAGCACAAGCTGTATGCTATCGTATGAAAGGTAGGTTATATGTCCCTTTGAAACTAAGGCAGTTTAATGATTCCAGAGAAGTGAAATTAGCCTAGGCAACGAGCACTGCATGGCCACACAATAAGTTGCAAATGCTGACAAGCAGTAAAAACAAGCATGCAGTGCCTGTAGGCCTATTAAAGAATGAATTGTACAGGTAAATGGTCACCTGTACAGGCACAATGATAGCGCACATGCCTCCATACTTGACTGTATACTGTACAGTGTAACGTGCATAGATGGCTTGTTCAAACTTACATAGCAGGCATTGAACGTATCAACGTGTAATACAGCCATTCAGGTCAGACGGACCAGAGAGTTGGTCAAACGGTTTGTTAGCAAATGTAAGTTTTAAAGAAGCGGCTGTTCAGAGGCTACGTTAAGCATATATGTATTTTTCTTAAGCATATATTTTTCACTGTTAGGAATGTATATTTGTTGAACATATATATTTGATTGAAACAAATATATTTGTTGCTGTTACAAATATATATTCCTTAAACATATATATTTGATTCAAGAAGATGCATTTGTTGCTGCTTCTAATGAATATTTACTACACATACATATTTGAGTTAGGCAAATAAATTTGTCACGTAGCTTGACTGTTACAAATATATATATTCGTTCACAATATAAAATTGGTTTAAGCAAATACATTTGTAGCTGTTACGAATATATATCCCTTAAACATTTAAACTTCAGTTAAGCAAATGTTCCAGTCAAATTTACTAATATATATGTTCCTCAAAATATGTATTTGATTTAAAAAATATATTGTAGTTGCTAGGAATATACAGAATTCGCTTAACACGTATATTTGAACTTATTAAGCTAATAATTCTGTCACTGTTACAAATATATATATTTGTTAATCATATATTTCAGTTTAGTAATATATACTGTCACTGGTTTAAGGTAGTCATATATTCTGTTCAGAAATCTAATTTAGCTACGAATAGTGTTATTTTGAAGAATTGATAAACATATTTTAAGTCATACAAACAAATTTTCTTTACAAATGTAAAAAATAAGAGTTTGTAATATATTCCCTTTTCTCACGCCATAGCATTCTGGTGAAATTATCTATTCAGTTCTGAGGTGTACAGTAGGTGTAGTTTGCAAGGTTTCAGTAAATGGACTTAAAATACCTGTAGCCTACCACATCTGTGACTGAAAGAGAGCTTAAAGTTAGCAGCACTGATGATATCATATCTCACATTGATGAGCAGTGCTTTGTTTTCTTTGTTTTTCAGTCTGTTGTTTTAATCTTGGGGAATTTGAAGTTAGTAAAATTCTCATGCATTCACATTCTGATGTTATACATGGAAGAACAAGGAAAAGATAATTGATTGTAAAAACAAAGGGGCTCATTAACGTAATGTTATAATGTGACATGTGTTCGCTTCAAGTTCACTTCTAGGTTTAAAGCGTGTCAACTTTATCCGCTAGTTTCACCAGATTGGTAGGTTGAGTACCCCTGTAACACACCAAAGCTAGAGATTCATGCTTGAACCCTCCTTTTAAGATTGCATAAAGTCAACATTCCTGCTGTTATGTTGTATGGAGGTATTCTGTTCAGAAATCTAATTTAGCCACAAATAGTGTTATTTTGAAGAACTGATAAACATATTTTAAGTCATACAAACAAATTTTCTTTACAAATGTAAGAAAGAAGAGTTTGTAATATATTCCCTTTTCTCGCACCATAAAATGCTGCAATTTATTTCCTCTTGAAGATATTAAAAATATGTTTTGCTTAAGCCCTCCCTTTAATATGCAACTAGCTCTGAGCAGTAATAGCACCTGTGCAGGGGTTTGTACTGTAGCTATGGTGGTCAGCTGGAACTAGTACTCACCTTGGCCGAGCACCACAGAGAGAAAAAAATACAGATACCAACAATGACTAGCACATTGCAGCAAACACTAATTTTGCCAGAGCTCAATAAAAAATTCATAGCTTTCACTGAGACAGCCTTCTTTTTCCACAAAAAGTTTAAACAATGAAAAACTTTTGCAGAGAAAGTTGAAATATTACAAGCAATTTTCAGCTTTACAAACCATTCATTTTTCACTAGGAAATCAAAGTTAAAACTTACAACAAGAATACTAACAAAGCAGTATGAATGTTGACTTAAAATGTGGGTTGGCTGGTTGCACTCACGGGCTTGCTTTGTTCACCACCATTAACAAATTAGCCACTACTTTTGTCAACACAACCACCACTCTAGTCTGTCTAGCTACAATACAACCCTGCCTGTACAGTAGGTGTGTTACTTTACTTTCTCAGATTCTTCTTTCAGTAAGAGGATTACCATATTATTTCTGATTAAAATGTATTATGATTACTACTGTAGGCTAGGGATGCACCGGATATCCGGTCCGGCCAGATTATCCAGCCGGATAATGAAAAAATATCTGGTTCCGGCCAGATCTTTGAAGAAATCTAGCCAGATTTTTCTGAAATTCTATCTTGAAGTACCTCCATCATCAAAAGATAGACGTTCCTTCACAGATGAATTTAAAACCTTTCCAAAAGATTTCTGGCAATGTATCATAGCAGGAAATTGTCTGGTGTTGTGTAGGTGAGGCAGTCCTGGTTCATTGTGGCACTGACAGTGACACAACATCC
>WURT03088359.1:0-12803 GCA_009936505.3 Holothuria glaberrima | reverse complement strand
CCCACTTACAAATTGATCCCCTGCTCTGGGTCAGATCCGGATCTGATCGCCTGCTCGTACTCAAGTGGGAACACACTCAAAGGGGACTATGTTTGCACCTTTTGCTTGTCTCCACACTTCTGTTAAATCAAGTATAAACTAACTTTCAGGTTATCCTGTCTGGTCAGCAAACTGTTCACTTGACCATAAAATGGTCTTACAGCAGATGTTTGCCAGCCATTGTTTTTCTACGGAGTAGTCTATTTACACTTGAGAGGGTTCTTTTATGAATGATGTGCAGAGTAGGGAAAGAAGGAAGTCTTTATCAACGTAATTTTTCTTTTGCAGTGTGCAGTTCTGAAAAAGTCTGCCGAGCAGTGAACATTGAAGTGCATTTTAGTATAGGCAAAACACAGCATTAAATATAAAAATCTATCTGCAAAATGCATTTTTGTCCAAAAATAGGGGGTAGGTTTCAACATTAAGCCAAACACTTCATATATGTCAAAAACAAGGTGATCATCAATACTGTCAGGCCTCCCCTTGCCCTATTCTCTGGAAGCATAAATTATGACTGCATGTTCTCAAACTAATGTAAGGTTGATATTGATGTGTACATTACATTTTATTGTTTCATTTATATGAGCATGTTTGTACCCACACTTTCTTTTGTACTTTTTGAGTAAAAAATTCTGTCCAAGTTCCTACTTACTTCACTAACCTTTGACTAAATGACTCTGACTGAAGATGAAATTTCGTCACCTTTCACATATCAAAAATGGATGGATCTTTTTTTTTTTTTTTTTTTTTTTGGTAGGGGATGCTATGGCTGATGTGCAGGATGGCCTGTGGAGCTCATCTACACTCCAGCTACATAAAGAAATGACTAATAAAACAAAGATCCTAAACAATGCCTACCAGAAAATTACTCTCTGCAACATCTACCAACAATGACTTGATGTTCCACAGAACCTGCACCATGACCTTTATTGTTTCAAACTCTACCCCTCACATTAACCTCCATACATACCCTGCAACATGACGTTAATTGTTCCAAACCCTATCCCTCACATTAACCTCCATACATACCCTGCACCATGACCTTCATTGTTTCAAACTCCGCCCCTCACATTAACCTCCATACATACCCTGCACCATGACCTTCATTGTTTCAAACTCTACCCCTCACATTAACCTCCATACATACCCTGCAACATGACATTTTTTGCTCCAAACCCTATCCCTCACATTAACCTCCATACATACCCTGCACCACGACCTTTATTGTTCCAAACCCTATCCCTCACATTAACCTCCATACACACCCTTCACCATGACCTTTATTGTTCCAAACCCTATCCCTCACATTAACCTCCATACATACCCTGCACCATGACCTTTGTTGTTCCAAACCCTATCCCTCACATTAACCTCCATACATACCCTGCACCATGACCTTTGTTGTTCCAAACCCTATCCCTCACATTAACCTCCATACATACCCTCAGCATTGCTTGTTGGTCCTCACTGTATTCTATTCTAGCTGATGCTAGGTTGATCAGTCCTCTCTCTACAGGATCTTTATCCGTGGAATAGATGAATACGTATGGTCTCCTTACTACCACATAGCGAGTCACCCAACCAGCATTCTCCTCTTCCAAGAAATTCATAAATCCTCGACGTGATACCACAGGGCTATAAAAATGGACACATACGAAAATGACAATTTTTCAATACAGAAGAAACCACAGCACAAATTGCATGTCTCTTTAAGACTGCACACATAAAAGACTATACAGAGTGTCTACAACTGAGGGCTCCCATTGCCGCTCTAATATCAATTTTCCTGGGAAAAAATCATGGATAAGTTGAGTTTAGTTGATTTCATCTCCTGATGTACTACATGGGGATTGATCTATTGAGTTCTTCCCTGATTGCCTTTGCAAAATTTGGGTAGTACCTTGGTTTGAAGCATCATTGGGGACTTCCCTACAGCAGTCAAAATGCAGGAATCTACCCTCAGTTAAGAGATAATTTACCCAAAGAGTTATCAGTTGCTTGAAATTTCAAACTCATACATGGTGTTCTTTTTTTTAAATTTTTGTGGTGTTTTGGGAGTATTTTTGTGATTTTTTTTTGGTTTTTGGCCTTTTTTGGTGTTTTGGGGGGTGTGGGGTGTTTCTCCTTTTTATCTTTCTTTTTTGGTGTTTTTTTTTTTTTTTGTTTGTTTGGGCTTTGTTTGGTGTTTTTCTTTCTCCATTGAACCATAATGATTGCTATGCAACAAGTATATATCAGTTCTAAATGGAGAAACATTGTGACTGCAGAGCTAAAAGATTGTCTTTCAAATATCAGTCATACAGTAGTTTTGATTACAGGGACAACTCCAGTGCTAATGAAGATAAACATTTCCTATACCAATCTCATTGGCAATACTTGTAAAGGCAAATATCAAGTCAAATAAAGGCAAAATGGAAAAGGGAAAACTTTCTATCCTTCAGAAAATACTCTTCTCCAAACATGAAGTCTTGGAAAAATTTAAATAACTACAGTTTTTCCTGCACAATAATCAATATAAAAATACTCCACAACTGATACAACCTAAAGTGAATGAAATTGATGTTTGAAACTCACTGTTAATACTTGTAAAAAATTTTTATTATTTTGGCAAAAATGATTGCATTCATTCAAAATAATTTTGTAAACCTTTCCATAATTCCCCTACTGCTAATTTGCCATCTCCAAAAGATTGGCAGTAGATATCCATTCTTCATTGAAAGCATCATAAAAAGGTGCGAGCAGTATCCTCTTACATATATAACTGACCTTACTAAAAGAACAGAAATGATCCTACGAGAGCCCCTAAAATTGATTTGGAAAAGCCATTAACTTCCTTCCCCACTTCCCTAGCTAGGCTAACACCTAATGATGTTGGCAGTGAGGGCACCCTTTCATTATTTAATACATACCTGACTCTAACCTCATCAACCTCAGGTACAAACATGGGTCTCTGAACCTTCCTCTGTCCAGGATCTTCCTGCTCTCCCTCAACCTCTGTCTTTTGCAAACCAGGTAGGTCTGTGGGCACGGGGACCTTCCTTCCGTTCTGAGGCTCAAGCGATGATGCTTCCTGAATATTAGGATTAATATCATTGCTAGAAGTAAGAGCACCCTCAAATGGCTTCTGATTGTCGTCATCCGCCGACTGAAGTGTTACCAACGGCAATTCCATTACCTAAGATGAGGTGATGGTTAGCATGCATAACAAGAGTATATTTGGGATAAGGGGTATGATTGTGAGTTAGAAGTGAGAGGGAATATATGTAAGGTTTAGGAGAGAGATGACACACCAAAGATCAAACCAAATCATGTGAAGACAGAGGAGAATGAGAAAAGAATTAAAATCCAAAACAAAAATTGGCAGGGAGAAAAGAGGGGTAAAGAAAGAAAGGTATTGAATGAAGTTAGAGGAACAGCTTTCAAAGAGAATTAGTTGTCACCATGGATACTTGCATGCTGATAAAGAGAAAGATGCACCATATTTTTGGATAAATTCCAGTAAAATCTTTTCAGATTATTTCATAAAGAATGGGGTGGGTTATCTATCAAGCCTTGCAAGGAAACCTAATTGATTTAAACTTCTTTTACATACATTACCATTCCATTCATCCATGAATATTTAAAATGGCATGTATGATAAGGAACTTAATAATGCACACACATACAGCCTACATCTGGTATGGGCCTAAATGTCATTGTTTGTGTGCTACAGTTTAATATCGTCTTAACCTACTGGCCAGAGCATTCTACACGATAACGCTGTATACACAGAGAGTCGCCAATGTACGTGTCCAGTGAGGCCTAACAACATAATGCTGTATTATGCTTTCTGTGTGGAGTTTGCCCTTACGCAAGAGATTTGGCAATGCATTCATAAGTGTCATTTTGAGACACCAAACATTAGAAATTTTCGGCAGAAAATGCAAGAATTTGGTAGAATTCAACAATTGGTTGGAACAACTTGCATGTTTTCTTTTCAGCCTGATGATTTTGTCTGAAATATTGCATCTTTAAGATAACAATCCACCGAACATAGAAGCCCCCAAATGGCAATTTTGGTGAGCCTTAATTTGTTACACAATGGCAATTCATTTACTTACATGATGCTCTGTCCATATTTGTGAGAAGTCTGTGTGTATGCTTCAATTTCCTCCTACAAGTAGGAAGGTATATGCTACAATTTTCTGTGGGCTAAGAGACTAAGGTTTTGTGGACCACAAAATATTTGCCCAGTTTGCCAACCCATGGTTACATCAGTGCTCTTCATGAACGGTGTGGAGGTTTGTGTATAGTGAATGAATTAATGGAGGCACATGTAAGTGTTAGGTATCTACTGGGTTCACAACTGTCAGTTAGGCAAGATGACTACATTTCTATAAAATCTATCCTAAATGATTAGTGACAACACTGCAAACCTCGAACAAAATGATGACTGATATTACACACTGCAAGATATCCACAACCTCTAACCAGAAAACTAAGGACTGTGAAATTGTCACTTATAAATTCAACATATACAATTGTAAATACAATAAAATACACAAGTTTAATGGGTCACTGCTCATACTCCACCACACACTCTTCATTGTTTGCAGTTCTTCCCATTTGCAACTGATCACATGACTGAACAGTTAAACCGGAGACATGGTGAATGCTTTATTACAGCTCAAGAGACTGCTTAAAAAGAAACTATTGTACAAATGATTGAAAATGATTCTTGAGATGACTTAGTTAAAGACCTGCTGACCTTTGCCACTATATTAGTTTCTATTCTTCACCTCTCCGGACATCTTGACAGACTAGGTAGTCGTCTAACAATGAACAATTACTGAATGGCCCCTACATACCTTTCCTACTGGTGGGCTAAGCTGTGGTGGCTGGCTCTGTGTGAGCAGTTTCAAACAGCGAGTTATAAGATTCTTTTCTCTTTCTGATGAATCAGTTTCATCGCTGCCATCTGTCGCCAGCAGACTGTCCTGGGAGGTTGACATTTCTTTTTGGAGGAGGTTAACCTGTCCATCCTTGATTTCTCTCGTGTTGTACTGATCCTGTGCTAGCTTTTCACGCAATAGAAGCTCATGGCGGGCTTTTTCAACCTGTGGAGAGAAGATTACTAAAGTAAAAGGCACAATGGACCATAGATGGGATAATTTCTTGTAATTGGGAGGTGACAATGGTAGGAACATGGTAAAATCAGAATTGAAGCACTATAAAGGAAGGTCTTGAAGAAGGCTCACTCTCCTCACAATTTTAGATTCTTCAAAGATGTAATGAAGAAAATCTTAAACATGGATCAACAGGTCAGCTGGGGAAATTGTGATAGAAGTTAACACATTTCCCGCTGGACATAAAAAGACAGGGCATTATTGAAGACGCATTCTAAACTTTCCCACAAAGTGCCCAAAAAGCTTGCAAGTGACA
Source organism: Holothuria glaberrima (assembly GCA_009936505.3). Classification (NCBI taxonomy): domain Eukaryota; kingdom Metazoa; phylum Echinodermata; class Holothuroidea; order Aspidochirotida; family Holothuriidae; genus Holothuria; species Holothuria glaberrima. The sequence continues at coordinate 7,343 of WURT03088359.1, read as the reverse complement.
ACACCCTTATTTTCATGAGCCAAACTCTGCTCCAGCCTTCCACCCTGCTTTCCCATAAGACATTTCAAGACGACAACAGAACAGCCTGAAACTGGTTACCCTAAAATGCTCAAAGTGTGTCTTTTTAAGAGTTATTCCAATGAATTTTCCTCAGAAAAAATTTGATACATATGCTAACTACAAGCTTAACAAGAGAATTAAACAGTAGCATAAGCATGTATGATTTCCGTTAATTGAATTTGTCCATCTGGTCTCATTATTTGTATCCAATTTTACTGTATGCATTACGTGAAATTGCCCTTACTCAAATCGCCTACCACTGTACAGTGCAAAACCCGACCTCTGGATGGAAAGTCAGGATTTTACTTGATGTTCGTACTTACAGATTATAGCCTAAAATTTTTGGAAAATCAATAAAAATTTTATAAAATCTGATAAGCGTTCCAGTGGCTTAGGTGCGAACATCAAGTAAAATCCTGACTTGTCAGCCAGAGGTCGTGTTTTGTAATGTCCAGTGGTAGGGGATTTGAGTAAGGGTGATATCATGTAATGTGAGCTGTACTCAAGAAATGTACAGTGTCTCACAATACTTTACAAGCAGTGTTACATAAACATATGTAAAATAAATACCATACCAGCTGATTAACCTAGTCTAACAGATAACTCTAAGCCATCTAACTCACCTCTTCAAGACGTGCCAATTTCTCAAGTTCCCACTGGTGGTCCAAAATGAGTGAGTCAGCCCGAGGGCGCCATCCTTTCAGATTTTCTTCTCCTCTGACATACGTTCCAGACGTGTCAATCACTTTCCTTTGACGTCTTTGTGTTCCTGTCAATATGTAAATTAAATCTTATTGTTGCCCATCCCTGACGTACTGCATATTCAGGAAATGTGCATTACATATATGACAAAATTCAGTTTTCTGCAATATAAGTAGAGGAACCAATCTATTAAAAAGGTGTTTTCATTTTTCCTATTTCCTTGTGTTTATTACAAATGCCCGTGGACTGACTGCATGGTCAAGTGCTTAGAGCATTCCACTTCCAGCTGGAAGGTCGGGGGTTCGACTCCAGGCCAGGTCATACCGAAGACTTTAAAAATGGAACCCACTGCCATTGTGCTTGGTGCTCAGCATAAGCAATGGGGTAGGGAAAACAAGCCAGTGAGCCACAACTGGAAAAAAGGCTGTGACCGGCCCGACTTAAACCAATTGGTTAGAAACTGCGCCGTAAAACCTCATCTAACTAACTAACCAACTTACAAATGCCCATAAATATACAGGGAACCAGAGAATTCCGCTGAACTGCCCATTACCGATGTTTTAGCCACTGTATAGTTCAAAATTTTCAAGGGGGTTAATTTTTGCACTTTTTGCAACCAAGTAACTGATAGTAAATGTAAGACCCACAAAAGCATTTTCATTTACTCTGCACAAGACTATGCTGGTTGATCTTTACAGGTGCAACAGCGAATGCTTCACTCCGCAAATATGGGTCCAAGGTACAGAAGAAAAATTAGCCTCGCGGAAATTCCCGCTATACAGTATGTGCCATCCACCATAATCCAATGAACCATTAACTATCTAGATGTATTATAAATCACTACTTCAGTCATTCTATGATGTAACATGAAGAACAAATGTATACACACACAGACATCCCCATAAAGTCATTAAAGGGAAAATGCAGTCACCCCAATCAGCGTTAGTGTGCCCCGTCACTCTAGTTCATGAATGGCCTATTTTGATCGTGTGACAATATTTTTGTTAGTGAATTGTGAAATTGAAGGAGAATTTCGCCTTGCTTTACCTATTTTTTGTAATAGTTGTGTTCAAAACGTCTTCAGAGGTGCTTGTAATGCAAGAAGGGGAGATTTATTAGAGTTTGCTGATTTTTCAAAGTTTTTGGGGCGACTGCCTATTGCCTTTAAATATTACTCATGGCAGACTTGAATACAGCTGTGGCAGAGATGTTACAGATTAGCCTTGTGACATAATGAATTACATGGCATTTAGAAAACTTGACATGTATAGAACCTTGCAAACACCAATGGATCTAAATAGGTGAATCTATTGATAGACAACAGCTGTCATTTTGCCCGTTGTAATTGGGCCAACAAGAAAACTTGCACTAGTACTATTATGCTATACATCGGACTATACTACTATACTTACATTTATGTGAGAATGTTACTGTGTTGAAGATTTAGTACTGATGTTACAATAAGAATGTTTACACTATATTGGTGTAACTGTGATGATGTTTATATGATCATGTTACTGTGTTAATGATATATAGCGCTGCTGATACAATACTGATGTTTATACTTATTAATGTTACTGTGAAGTTTATATGATCATGTTTCCGTATTCAAGTGTGTTGGTGAGATACAGTACTGCTGATACAATACTGATGTTTATATGGTATTGATGTTACTGTGATGATGTCCATATGATCATGTTACTGTGTTGATAATATACAGTACTGATGTTATTACAATAATGATGCTTATACAGTCTTGATGTTACTGTGATAATGTTCTTATGATCATGTTACTGTGTTGATTATATACAGTACTGATGTTACCAATGTTACAGTACTAATGTTTATACAGTACCGATGTTACTGTGGTGATGTTCATATGATCATGTTACTGTGTTGATAATATACGGTACTGATGTTGATACTGATCTTTATACAACATTGATGTAACTGTGATAATGTTCATATGATCATGTTACTGTGCAGATGTTACTGTGCTGTTACCATGGTGATGATACAGAAATAAAGTCAGATTCATAATGCTGTGTTGTTGTTATAGTAATGAAGTTACTGTCGTGCACTTGTTACATGGCTGATTGTGTATTGAAGCAACTGCAGTCTATAGCCTCCCAGCACCCAGTGGTTAATGTACCCATCACCATATGAGCTGGTTGTACATATGTGAGGTCTATGGGTCAATCATTAGCCCAGTCAATGCTCAAAGCACACATAACATAGATGAAATGCAGCATTATATGAACAACTTGACTAAAGACAAGCATATCTTTTCTAAGCTAAAAAATTCTTTGTTCCAAGTTTAAAATCAAAGGGCATGACCGTGCTTTATGACTGACCCTATACCTTCAATGTTGATTCGTGTATGGGGGAGTAACTAACCTTTCCTCCTTTTAGCATAATGTCTCTTTAAAATAAGGATTGCTGGTCAAAAAATAAAGCATCAGACATGATTTACAATACAAAAATATCTCTTATCAAATCCAAACCAGATCACATTAAAGTTATGCACATTGGACAAATCTTTAGACCCCAACTAAGTCTAATCTTATTCTTCTTAATCTTAATATTCAGCAACTAACTTTTCCTCACTATGTAGTTGCTGATTTAATCACAGTAACAGTTCAAATCATGTACTGTCAAAAAAAATTACAGGAAGTCACATCCATTAAAAAAAGCTTTCGAGTTTCGTGCAACCTAAATGAGACACATTTTTCAAAGCTAATGTGTGTATTGTATGACACATACTATCTTCCTTTGGCAAACAGCATTTCTTCTGCTAATATATCATATCCTATATGTCCTGTTTTACAAGATTATGACAATGTACATATTTGACAAAACTAGTGGCTAATGTACAAAACATAGAAACAGCTTCTGCCATAAATGTAGTCTATCTGATGCACAAATTACATATGTATGCTTCTAAATTCAATTATACTCTGCATGAAGTACTCCACTTGATATTTTTGTAAATAACCGAACTGTTTCCCAACACTTTCAACCATTAGTTAAGCTACGGTCAGTTCTTTTTCATGAGACACATATGAAGCAATGGTTCATTCCACACCAATAAGATCAAGACAAACTTACATTTAATGCTTAGATCTACACTTATAATTTACCTCTCAAGACAAACCACTGACCACAACTTAGAATTAATGGTATAAATTTTACACTGAACATAACTTGACAACTGTCTCCTTTTTTACAACTTTGTTTTTTACTTTAACACAAATTTGACTGTACACAGGGGAATACTATCATGCCAAAGCAAAGAAATAAAACGAAGCAATCATGGTGGAACTATAGGGAGCTTGCACGCGTGCAAAAGTCAACAAAAGCAACCACTTTCTGGAGGACAAACAACAAACGTGGACTCTAGGTCATGCAGTTATGTGGTGCGTGGTGCGCTGTCCTCCAGAACAACTAGCGCGTTCGCTGAATTTGACCTTTTGACCTTTGGTGCAAGCTCCCCATAAACAGAGTTATATCAGCTTACAGTATTAAGCAGATACAACAATTTTTTTTAAGTGAAGACTTTTGCATGTTCACTTTTACTCATTTGTATGTTATGAAAATGTAACTATTATGCAAAGTATTACATTTTATCTGTTCAAGATATTTGCATGTGTTAAATTTTTTCCAACTTAAAACTTCACAATATGTATAAATTTTTCCAACCAGAGTGGAGCTGTATTGTTTTAATGAATGTCAATCAAAGTACAGTTATCAACTGTATCAAGACCCCTAGGACTATTCCTAAATATGTTTTCGGCAAAGAGTTGCTAGCAATTGTCTAGTTGGGGGGGGGGGGAGGAGGCCATATCCCCTTTACAAACAGAATGCTTCACAACTACTTAAAGTAGCCAAAACTATAATAAAATAAATGACTTTAAATACAAGACAATTTTTCTTAGAGTTGTAATGATATCATAACATGAACAAAGGGGATTTATACCACAAGTTCACAATACAAAAGCAACAGAACAGATTTTCTGTTTGTGATATTTTCATCTAGAAAAAGTACATTTTGAAATTGAAAATTACACTAATCTCATACCTCTGCTTGATTTTGAGGTTTATCTCATGTTTTGGTCTCATTAAAATTATACACATGCAAATGGCCATGAACCCCTTTGCCATAATAACACTATCGAATGTCCAAATCACCTTCTCAAAACGTGTAGAGGTTACACAGTAAGAAACTAAGACAGATAATGTAACTAAAATAAAACTTCACTTCTGATGCAGATCTAAAGAAAGTAAGGAAGACAGAAAGGAAACTCAAATGAAAGCAGACAAATTCACAATTTTGAAATGATTAAAAGAAAAGAAAAGCTACATTTAGGGGGATAACACCGACCAGCGAGATCTTACCACTTATTTGTGGTGAGTTAGGAGCAGTTGATTCAAGGAGGTCACGTAAGTCGTTATGACTTAATGAGAAGCCTGCAAAGTGTGAAGTTTATAGTTATCAGATTGCACCACTCCTCCAAATAAGACGTAACCTGAGAGGCTTATGAGATAAACGCTACAAAATATACTAAACATGCCACTTATAGACAACTTTTTTTAATTCCTCCACCAATATCTAATCATTTCAACCATTTACTAGCTTTCTGAGATATATTTCTATATCACAAGTATGCTAGTATGTTTGTGTTCAAGTTTTTCTTCTTTTGTGGAGGAACAGAGCTTAGAGGGGGTTTTTCATCAGTCTTAAGCAGAATAGCAATGAGAAAGCAAGATGTGAATGTTAGTAAGTTTTCAGAAAGAAGCAAGTCTAAGCTTTTCTCTTTCTGCGGATTTTTAAAAAGATGACATACTGTATACCACAAAAATTTCCTCCCCTCCCCTATTAGATGAGGGCTCCCTTAGGAGGGAGGGACCCCTTTCATTAGGGAGATTAGTTATCATGATTAAATGAGTTAATCATGCCTTTATCAAAATAAAAACATTAAATTACTCATACTGAAGTTGAACTATACAGACATCTGTAGTAAAAGCAGCAATCTGCAGTGCCACAGTTTTTGGCAAAAATATTACTTCTGTCCACAATTAGTTGAAAATGAACACTATAAATAAAATCAGTAAAGACAGAAGAATACCACACTTAGAAGAAAGAAAAGCCCAAAAGATAGAAAATACTTAAAAATTTGCTCGTACCTGGACTAAGAGCTTCAGCAGATCTCCGCAATGAGATTTCATAGATTCCGCTGACTTTGTTACTGTTAAGAAAGAAAGATAATACAGCCACATGAATATTCAAAACTGTTTACCTATATTAGCAAACGAACCAATCAGGATAAACATAACAACTTTCGTAAAACATGGCAGGCCAACCTACAATGAGGGTTGACATTTCTTGCTGCATATGACAATTTTTTTAATTTAAAAATGAGATCTGATCTACATGATATATAAACAAGACTGCAGCCAGATTGTTTGTACATATCAAAACACAGGAAGTTGGCAGTGTCTATTGACCAGATTCCTTATTATAACTAAATATTTTATTACATACCACATTTTCTGACATCAGACTGAAGACACCTTAGCAATGAAACAAGTTTACAATGTCTGAAGCAGAAAATCTGTTTCCCTTACACCTAAAATAACTTTTTACATTAGATCACATGACTTGATGTAACACTATTGGTACAATATCTCCTTTTCAATATTACTACTTCCTGCTCATTCACACTAATAGCTTGGGTCTATAATCCCCTTCCAACTTTCCCCCTCCCTCCCCAAAAAAAGCCAACTTATCACAGGTTCAATCATAAATTTAACTGAAAATTGAATACTGTAAGCTACAGATATTTGTCTCAGCTTAAAGAAACTAACATGCATTTTACAATACTATGTAAAAGAATTTCCACTTCTAACATACCACCGACTTAAAATTATCTATTAGAATATAGCTCCTGTTCTCTAAACAAGTTATACAAACCATAACATTATGTCAAAACAGTATAGTCAAACTGATGATTAAAACAATAAACTCACATCTCCATTGGTTTGTAAGAGCTTCCAAAGAGAGTTCGAAGTGTCCGTGATGGGCTTGTCCTTGCATCTCTTTCATACATTAGAAGACAAATGTCCTTGGTGATACAAGCTGACTGAGCACAATTTTCAAGCTAGGGATGACAAAGTTTCGTAGCACTTAAATTATTTGCAGTTTGCGTAAGACCCTACAAATTTCATGCTTCTAACAGAAGACTGACTGAATATTCATTTCAAGCTATGGCTGAAAACTACTCACAAGATGTAAATTTATCTTTCATTAATGAATGACCCTACTAATTTAATGCCACTGAATGAAAACTTCTATAATGTCCAGTTTTCAAGCTAGGTTTGGAAACATTGCATGGCATGTCCTGTATATCCACTTCGTCTATGGTGCTAATTACTTGATCCCTTTGAGAAAGGGAACTTTGATAATTAATCTCAAAAGAAAAGAACATGCAGACCTTTAGTTTATAATTTTGGCTATGTCAATGAGCTCTCAATCTGAGCCCATCGCAACAGTTACTAGACATGCCTTTCACATGAATATAGCC